>VZRU01020915.1:383437-395156 GCA_013398155.1 Pedionomus torquatus
CCCCCTTCCCCCCTTCCTTTTTTCCACCCCCTCTCGTGTGTGTGGCTAGCTTGAAGGCAGATGGTTTTTAAATGTTTATCTGGGCTATGCCAGTAAGACCGGGAGATGCCACATCTTCTGTTCTGATGGCTATTTTATCTGAGAATTTGGGTTTTTTTGGTTGTTGTTTTTATTGCTCAGCCTTAGAAATTTCACCCTGGAAATGGTAGCATCAGATGCCTCCAACACTTGTCTTAGCTCCAGCTAAGGGGTGGATTTCCGTACAGCAGCACACAACATCACCAGAGAGACACACGAGTTCGCCCTCCAGACATCACTCAGTCAGCTCGCCTTTCTCTAGCTCCCTCCCCCTTCTCCATTTCTTTTTCTTGTGGTGGCAGCACCACACTAACTACAAGCCAAAGCAATCATTTGCTGGCATCTCTTACCAACTGCCCCTAAACCAAACAAGATGACCAACGGAGCCCCCCAATTCAATTAGACATTCAATATGCTAATGCAAGGTCTGAAACCCACCCCAGCAGAACAATAAAAATGGTATCAACCCACATTTTCTTTGTGTGGGCAATGAGAGGGAGAGACAAAAAACCATCTCTCCCTTTTCCTGAACTGCAGTGAAGGAGGGAAAATAATTTCTACAGGAAAAGGGGGGTTGGTTTCAACTAAATCAAACCTATTATTTTTGTATATGTTATGTTTAGAGAACAACAATTGGGTTTCTTGCTTCTTTTCCCCCTTCCTTTTATGTCCAGGGACCAATTGCAGCAACTCTGCTGCCAACAGGAGTGTGAGAGCTGTTAATTCCTGTCCATTTCACCTCAGGTCACTAAATGACTTGAAAAAAGAAAAGAAAGCAGAAGAAATAAGGTGGGGGAATAATAATTTCCAGTCCCTATGATTACCCTTATGTCATCTCTTTTGCCTCTACAACCCACCTTTTTGAGTGATTCTATACACCAGGACCCTCATGCAAAGGCAATTTGTTCTCCCAAGCCTGCTCTCAGAGTACAGTTCACTCCAACCCACTTTGGTGTTTTCTGCCACTAGTTTTTGAACACACACCAGATGTAACCCTTACACACTATTGTCTGCTGAACAGTATCCTTTAATAAACAAGACAAACAACAACTAAGGGAAACAGCTGAGGAAAAAGCACCAATTCTTCGAGCCACTAAAGCTGTCTATTGGCTTTCCTTCACAAACTGAGTCTTTCAAAGAGCCACAGGCTAAATCAGCATCCATTTTGAAAAATATAGCAACATATTCTAAGTTTTAAAGCATTATCTTCTGGATAACTTAACCAATGTATTTTATTAGCTTTTCTGTTTCTTATTTTATTGTGACATAAAGTTAAGGCCAAATGAAATGCATTTATATGTGCTGATTAAATATTAAAGAGTGATAACTGAAGAGAAATTGACATGTTTTAAAACAAAAGGATGGTATTATTAATCCTGAGAATAAGATTTAATATATTGAATTCACCCCATGCTAAAAAACAGTGTATGCACAGTACATACAGTTAGCATTATATCCTTGCACATGTTATCCAGTGCACAATTAGACAAGCCCTAATTATAGAAGATATACAACTACAGAGACCAGTTTAACTTAAAATAAAACTTCTGCTGCAATTGTAATTATATTATATTACTAAAAATCATGGGCTGTTCACCAGGTTTAGAGGGACTTATTCTGTTCTTCAAGTCCCTCTCACAAATACAAAATTCCAGTTGTACATTAGTGGAGCAGTTCACTGTTGTACTATATTACCAGGTATTACAAATACACCACCTATTCTGCAAAACTTCTTGGATACTACCAAAAATTCTACTTTCCAAGAGCACTCTGAAATGAAGAAAGTGCTCTAATTGAATTTGACAATAAGGCATTCATCGACATGGCAGGAGCAGAGTCATGGCACTTTTTACTTCTCATTGTTCATTTTTTCAGTTATACACTTCAATATCTTGACTACTAGCACTGTATTTGAATATGTAACAAATGAAAATTCAGTGATTAAATATGGTCTGTCTTTTTCTTCTAACTAGTTAAAAAAAAAAAAAAAAGCCCTTATTAATATATTTGTAGCCTCTTGAAATGATGGCTGGAAGAAGCAGTGCAGAATGTTATACTAAGTCCATGAAGGAGAAGGAATAATGAGCTGAATCCAGACAAAAAGTGTAACTGCAATTTGTTGCATGATGCTTACGCCTGCAGAACAGTAAATGTACGATTACTAACTTGCTCAGAGATGCTAGACATTTTGACTTGCCAACATAAAATCACTATTTGGTTTTAGCTAAAAAGTAAATAATGAATGGAAATATAGTCTCAAATCAGATTTATTTTATTTAGCACATCTCATTGTCACACTTTTTATGAAATCCTCCATCTATGATCACTCCCTCTTTATAATGCATCTCTTCCGGGTCAATAAGAATCTATCACATATTTGGAAGTTTTATTTCTTTTTGGTCTGTTTTTCTTTAACTATGTGTCTAATATTTAGGTCTAATATTACCATACAAATATGCAAGAGGGCACCTATTATTCTGTGGATCTTTCTTATTATGCAGAAAGCTATAAAGGAGTGACAGATACTATTAACACATGCTCTACTTATATCAAGGAAAATTATCAAATTGAAAATATGTAGCAAATATAGATGTAGGTTCATGCCCGTTGTTGGCAATTTTGTACTGTTCCACTGAGCTACAGATGATGTAATCAACCTGGCAGAATTCCCATGATATAAGCAAAAGGAATTCTCAAGAAGCACAGTTTCACCACTGTAGATCCTGTGTCATCCTGCAGCTGAGGCAGGGAAAAAATCAGGGGAAGCAGGGAAGTAGGGGAAAAGGTCTAAGTAGGATGTAATATAGGCCCACGGCTCTATGGCTAATATGGCATTTACCTGTGAGCATGTCTTCAGAGTAGCCTTACAGTTAGAGGAATGCTGAAGAGTCTTTTCAAAAGCCTCTCAGAGTTTAATGTAAAGTTCTTAGTTCTAATCAAGAATTGGGAACATACTGTGCAATGAAAATGATGGCCAAATAATGTGCAGAAAAGTATTTTAATTGTGATTCCAAATATAGCAGAAATAATGTGATTTTTTACTCTTTTAATAATGTATTATACAATATTGCATGATATGTGAGTGAGGCCCACTAAAAAACCCAATGACTGTCTCAGATACTGAAATGGAAATGTAGTTTATAGGATAGGAGTACTTTTGTAGAATAAAAGATTTATTCACAGACACAACTGCCAGTCTTCTAACACAGACTAATGATCAAGCCACATTTGATATGCTAGTGGCTATGTTTCCCTTATTTTGTGGCATTTTCCCTGGTCCCATCTCTTGGTTTGCTACTTGCTACTTAAAGATTTTGTTAAAATTGATAATATGCATCTTACTAATTGTATTGTTTTGTCTATTTTAAGATATTGATGAATAAAAATCAGCTATGACATTGCTGTCAAAGCCACTCACTTGCAAAAGACTTCAACTCATAATGTACACTGTTTGTGTCTACCTTATTATTTTATTTTGAATAATTTTTTCAAATTTTAAAAAAAAAAATTTTTTGGAGGGAGGTGCTGTGACACAGAGTAAAAGGAAGTTAGTAACTCTGTTAACTATTTTCTTCATACTAGCAACTACTAACCCAAGTAATTGCCTGTGTTTTGATCATCATGAACAAAGAGTTAACATCTAGGCTACGCATATAAGACAGTAGCTTGCCTTAGTAATTTCTTTGATAATTGATATCTATGGTTAAACTGGGATGAGAAACCTTTCTGACCATTATGTTACATGACTTAAATAACAGCAAACTACACAGAATTTAAGAAACTATAATATTAATTCTCCTGAGATAATTTTAATTGTGCCCACTTCTAGGGTGTGTATATTATTTTGTATCTTTTTCTGTTCAGCTAGGTGTGGGTTTTCATTTAGGAGAGACTTTGGTATTCCAACTCTACTCTCAATAAACAATGACATATAATGCTGAGAAGCATAGGGAAAATGCAAACATAAGAATATTTTAGCATAGCAAAAGATGGGAAATAAACTCATGGCCTTTATCAGTAGCAGATTATGTACCTTATTATGCCTGTTCAGATGTGCCGCCTGCCATATTAATGATGATAAAGTCCTTGCAACACCTGCAGAGTTCTTTACACCTGGACCTAAAATCCCATGGAAGACATAAGGAAAGCTCAGCTGCAGGAGTCTCCTTTCAGTTGTGGATGGCCATATGTCTAAGACATTACCTAACTCTCAGTACACATAATTTCTACTGTGATGAAGCTTATCCCTGCTAGTAGTATATGACAACACCTGGTTTATCTCCAGTTTTTTCCTAAAGTAAAAAAAAAAAAAAAAAAAAAAAGAAAAGGGAAATGAAGGGAAAAATAGAAACAAAGAAACAAAAAATAGGACACAATTACAAATGTTTATAAGGTAAACAAAGAAAGAAAATACAATAGACATTTGCTCTACTGACACAGGGATTATGTCAGCAGTATCTCTTCCCTTTTATTCAGCTGGTATTCTGCAAGATTTCCTAAACATTCAGTTTATAAAGAGTTCTATTTCCTGTGTACGTTATGCTTCAGGCTATGTCCTTTTCCTTGCATAAGATCTTTGCTTTTTATAACCAATCCTCCTCTGTAAGTCCTTCCTAGGAGTCTAACACATGTTTCCTCAAATGAATTGATTTATTTCTTATTTGGGAGATAGTCTGGCCATCCCTCTTATTTTAAATAAGTTTGGGGTTGTGTTTTTCCTTAGAGATGTCTCTTTGTTAGATCACATCTACCTTGTGTACCTGACTGGCCAATTAACATCTGTTTCAGTGTGAGTAATGCTTATTTCCCTATTCTCTCTTTGGTGAGTCAGAGTGCACCCTGACTGAACCTGCACCAAATCTTTTACTGGTTACTAGACTGCATATTAAAACCCCACTTGATACAAATACCTCAATAAGAAAAAGGGATATAGTTCACTATTGGCTCTTGAGTGAGATCAGGAACTAATTAGCCAGTCTGAGGTGGCAAGGGGTTTGTAGTGACTGATGCTTAGCATCTTAGGTTCAATATCTTTTCTTCAGTGAAAACTACAAATTCTAACAAATTCTACAAATTTAGTTAACTACAAATTTTAAAAGTAAGTAACCTTTACCTTTCAGATAATATGAAAGAATAGGACTAACGTTGAACAGAGGGAATTAGAAGTTTCCTGATTCCAAAATGCACTACAGCCTGGAGATCTGGTCATTCCTTCTGAAAAGGTTTTGAATTTTGCAAGCACAGGTGAGACCGCACCTTTAATAAGTCTCTCCTGTCCTGGGTGAATTTTCTAACCATTAAACTATCGGGCAAAAGAACTATAGGATAGTATCTTCATACACATGCTGTCCATGTTTTACGCAGCAGCCAATTTACTGCAAAGTCAAGGCCACAGTCAAGTACGACAGAGACCTCTTTTACCTTGATGAGAGCTAATGCTGAGGTTCTTCTGAGCATATTAGAATTAAGACTTGGTTGCCAAGCAACTTAACATAAAATGCATAAGTATCTCTGGATTTAGGATTCTCTTGAGTTGTCTGGAAAGGGTACCTGATAAAATCCATTAAGGACTGAGGTACCTATAGTGATAGGCAGGTATCTGCCTATCACATATAATGATCAAGACTTTATTAAAATGGGACAATGTAACACATATGTGCAAGCAGTTGAGATGCAGTGACTTTGTATATGTCTAGCTAATAGCAAACATAATGCTATATTGCTAAACACAAAGCTTTCTTACAGTGTTGTTTATGATCTCATTAAAATAAATAACTAAACAACCCAGATGTTGCTAAAGTTGATAGATGTAAGTTGTACATTGAAAACTCTATAATTAAAAAGCATTAAATTCTATGACATTATAAAGTAATGCATTTTTTGTCTTAATACATTTTTTTTTTTTTTAAGGTGTGAGAAAATCATTGTGATTGCAAAGCCAAACAAAGTACAGGTTTAGGAAATGGAGGCTTTCAAGTTAAAAGAAAGACATAAGAGACACCTTATATTTTATTTATATGAATTTATATAAATTTATATAAATAAATATAAATAAATTTATATTTATATTTTAAGAGATTATATCTTAGAGATTTATATTTTAGTCTTTTCTAAGTCATAGGTCTTAGCCCTGATACTCTTACCTTTCAGTGAGGCTTATTACCTTAGGACTTAGTAACGTGTCTGCTCAGCTTCCAGGCTCAAAATGGTTTGAATGGAGCCTCTTTGGAATGTAGTTATGTGAGCTACTGCTCATCTGAATCTTTCTTTGTGGATGTATTTACTGACCAACTGCCCAGTAAAGCAATTACACCTGAGACACTTTTTAATGCCACTTCACAGGTGTGTAACAGTTGTTGCTGTGTCAGCTGACAACAATAATCTTTGGAGATAACACTAAACTGTTCCACTGTGTTTTTTGCTAGGAGTGCTTAGTTCAGAGTCTAGAAGAACAAGATGTGCATTACACTATATCACAACACATGAAAACAGATGCTTTCATATTTTATCTGGAAAATGCTTGGAAAAGAATGAGGGACTGCACTGTGTACTGTGTGAATTTTATGTACCAGGGATAGTGCTGTCTCAGTAGTGTAAGGGCACGTGTTGCAGAGGAGGCCACTGTGGTGCTCAAAGTCCAGTGGATTCTGTGAACATGTTCTGAATTTGATCTGCATATGTGCAATATATCTGATGCACTGACAAAGATTTAGAGATAGCCCTAGGACTCAAGGACAAAATTAAAATGTGAAGGTAAATTACTTCTAGGCTAAAAAGAAAATGCAACCAAATACAGCACTATATTTATTTCCTTCTATTTCTATATGGGGTTCTCATACACTATTTTTGATACTTACAGTATCATATAGAATATTGAAAGTATACATATCTAAAAATATCACATCACATGTCCGTGATGTGTCATATAGATGTGGCATGCTTTAGCTGAAAACTCCCAATCTGAAATGCCTTTCCCTTCAAATGCTTTCCCTTGCAACACAAAGTTGGAAGTAGAAACTACTAGTGTCTTACACTTCAAAACAATTTGCATTCTGTTATGTTCTCATGCTACTTGATTTTTTAAAAATGCAATAAACCAAGAATATAATTAATTTAGCTTACACTACTTCATCTGAATTATAAATAAACTGCTCACTACATAAAGCTTATGAGCTAGACTATATCTCCTAGAAATTACATAATGATGACAGCAAGCTGAATGGTGTGGTCAACATGCCAGAGGGTCAGGATGTCATCCAGAAAGACTTGGACAAGGTAGAGTGGTGGGTGTATGCAAACCTCAGGATGTTCAGCAATGCCTGAAGTACAAGTTCCTGCTTGTGGGTTGGGACAACCCTCATTCCCAAAATAGGCTGAGGGATGATGTGATAGAGAGCAACCTTGTGGAAAAAGATTTGGAGGTAGTGGTGAATGAAAAGCTGGACATGAACTGACAATGCATACTTGCAGCCCCAAAGGCCAATTGCATCATGGGTTGCATCAAAAGAAGTGTGGCCAGCAGGGTGAGGGAGGTGATTCTGCCACTCTGCTCCACTTTGGTGAGACCCAACCTGCAGTCCTGTGTCCAGATCTGGAGTCTTCAGCACAAGAAGTACATGGACCTGTTGGAACAGGTCCAGTGGAGGGCCATGAAGATGATCAGAGGGCTGGAGCACCTCTCCTGTGAAGACAGGCTGAGCAAGTCAGGGTTGTTCAGCCTGGAGTACAGAAGGCTCCAGGTAGACCCTACAGAAGCCTTCCTGAAGGGGGCCTACAAAAAGCTGGGGAGAAACTATTTTCAAGGGCATGTAGTGAAAGGATAAGGGGCAAACTCAAGCAGTGTAGTTTTAGATTAGACAGTAGGAAGAAGTTATTTGCACTGAGAGTGGTGAGACACTGGAACAGTTGCCCAGAGAGGTGGTAGAGGCCCCATTCCTGGAAACATTCAAGGCTGGGCTTAATGAGGCTCTGAGCAATCTGACCTAGTTAAAGATGTCCCTGCTTGCTATAGGGGAGTTGGACTAGATGACCTTTAAATGTCTCTTCCAACCCAACACATTTTATAATTCTGTGATTCTATGACTGAGTGCAACTGCAATCATTGTCTGTGCATGTATAGTATTTAGGGAAGACACTTCATGTCAGCGCATGCTCTGTATTGAATGGACCTATCAACTTCAATGGGGTATTCTGAGTATAACTCACATAAGAACCTAGCGCTACATTTTGATCTCTCTGACAGTTAAATGATATCTAAAATGACATCTAAGCAAACAACTTTTTACCGACTATGCATTGGAGAAAACTTCTGTGTATATTTTAATTAAAAGATGCTAGAGCATGACAAGCACATGATGTGTTCTTCAGTTACATTAGTTTTTGACAGGGTTTTGAAAATAGCAAAACAGAAAAAGGCTCTAAAAAAGGCTACAGTATGCCCACATTTTGAACACAGTATGAGGTTTTGTTCTCTTCCCAACTCAACCAGATCTAGTGGAATTAGGAAAGCTGTAGGGAAAAGTGGACAGGTGTCAGAAGGTATGCAAAAACTTCCATAAGGTAAGTCTCTCTGGCCTCACTAAAAGATGGTCAAGGAAGATCTAATGAAGGTGTGTAAGACTGCCATGGTGAAAGTGAATCAGAAACCATTGTTTATTACCTCTTGTAATATAAGATCTAGGGGCATTAAATTAAATTATTAAGCTGTATATTCAAAACAAACAATAGGAGGCTTTTTTTTTTTTTTTTCTCACAGGGCATAGTTAAACTATGGAAATCATTGTGACAGGAGGTTAAAAATGACAGAAGGTTATGCAAACTGAGAGTGGTTAGATAAATTCACAGACAAGAACATCTTTTAAGGTTACAGCACACAAAGATAAAAAAATCTGACTGTTCATCACAAACCTGTTGTAATTTGGTAGACATACCAGGGGAATTTCTACCTTGTTTTTTTAAGCACTTCTCTAGGCACCTGGTAACAGCCACTGTGGCAGGCAGGATTCCAGGGCCAGACTAGTCTTTCACCTGTTCAGACCAGCTTATACTTTTAACTATTACTCCTGATCTCAAGGTGTTGCTTTCAATTTTATCACATCTCAATTTTGTGGTTGTTCCACATTGAGTATGCTGAGACAGCAGTATCATAGCAGAGCCTCAGTATACTGTTGAGGTACTATGACATCAAAAATTTACCAATTAAATTTTGTAGCACCACATTAATGTTTTATCTGATGTGAGAGATTTTCTTATCTCCTTAATTTTATAATGTAGAATTAGGATTTTAGAAGTGTACTCTGAAGTATTTCACAGTATTCTATTACTCACAGTATATGTGTGTATATATATACAGTAGACATAAGCTTTTAAAAATAGGTTTTGCAGTGGTGATACTTGTTATTGTATCTCATCTGATTTTGATACACTTCATAAGGTTTACTTTTAGGTTTACCATAATGATGGCTACACACTTTTTAGTCTGTGCATGATGTTAACTGCTAAGTACTTAGGAAAATGTTTGCTTCTTTTCTTCACAGTTGCCTTTTTGTATATAAAATTATACCTCCTGACCCTTGGAATGATCAAGTTTTAATCCCAAGCAACTAATATCTATTCCTTATTTAAAAATGTAACTGCTTTTAAGTCCAATACCTTATAGTCATGTAGGGCTAGAGGCAATAACTTGTAAAGGGAAAAATTCTTAACTTTCCAATTGGACACAGACCTTGCTTCTAGCTCTGCAGGGTTGTCAGCTATTTAACTCTGAAGTCATGATATTATAAAGAAAATATACTGAGGTGTTATTTTATAGGAACAGAAAATAATTTTTAGCATACTTCAGAAAGTTTTTATTCCTCTTTTTTGCCCTGTGCTTTCAGTGAATAAGATATCTAGTTTTACAGGTGGATGTGTATGAAAATAGTACTAGTAAATGTTTTAAAAAGTCTAACTTATTCTAAAGGTTATATGATATAAATTAATGCAGGAATGTTAGCACTTGTGGGAAAATGGAGGAATGAAACATTCAAGGTGAGAAATACAGAAACACTGGCCTCAGCTGTATCTTTTCTTATGACTGTTTTAATGTCTAATGTCTTTTTATCTTTCAGACCATCTCACATTAAAATTAATTAAAACAATCACAGCATTACTTAAATTAAGCCATGCTTCATTTTCAATGATATGTTAGTTAATACCAGTATGCAGTACAATGCAAATTGGAATTTCTTACAGATTCCTATAAAAGAGTTATAGCAAAATTAATACTTTAATTTTTAATTAGAATTAATTCCACTTCTAGTGAACTGAGTTCCTTCAAATCTTAGTGTGATTTCAACCTTGGCAATTTTAACTCAGAAATTATTTTCTCTCTGTAACAAAATTATTTTAAAATTCACATTTTTAGTGCAGGAAATAGAATTTTAAAAATGCCATAATCCATTGCTTCTCTAAGACCATGGTTCAGCATAGTATTTACATATGTCTGTAACTTCCTATGCCAGTGATTTCAGCAGATTCATTCTTATACTCAAAGGGAGTCACATACTGAACTTCCTCATGAAATCACAGCCCTTTCCATCTCAGTTACACAAAATATCAATGAATTAAGCTCCAAAATAGGCCTTTAAAGTAAGTAAGGATCACTGGTCACATATTCCAGATGGTGAAATTCTATGCTGCTGTATTAGTTAATCAGAGCAGATCCTTCTGTCCTTTAAATCACAACAATCTTTATAAAATGTGAAGACTATACATTCTACATTGTTACTTACACTATGGAAGATCTTTCTTCTTGAAACAATTACTCAGTTAAATAATTTATGATTATAGTATCAGTATACTTTTAATTAATAATATAAATTTTTATTCATTAATAAATTCATACTATACAAAAACACAGTAAGTATATTTATGTTAATTGAGAATATTTTTGCAACAGAATTAGAAATCAATTCCATCTCAAATGCAAATAATATTCATAATCACAGAAATATACCTTTCTATCAAAACATGTTTAAAGGTCCCTCTGTACATATAATGCAATTCCTTTCCCTTATCAGCACTTCCTCTCCAATTTCTAAAAGAAAAATGACTGAGAATACTTCTTGCAATTTCTGTGATTTAGAGCTATTTGGCATGACATTTCTCAAATATTACAGATCCCAAGAGAAGTAATTTGAAGTCCAGATCCACTGGCTAAAAAAAAAATTTGCTTACACACACAGAAAACGCAGGGAGTAAAGAGTTTCTTTTCCATAAAGTAAGACAATTTCTAGAATCAGCTATAGAGATATGTGCCCCTTTTTTTTTTTTTTTTTCAGAGCCAATATATTCTTTGGTAGATTTCTTCCAGCAGAAAAACAAATATTAAAAAGGACTTTTTAAAGTTAATTAGAAAAAAAAAACAAAACTATGTAAATAGGAATTTATTTAAAATAATGGAAAAGAGGTATATTCATAAGCACAACACTTTTCTCAAAACTCAATTTCTGATTTAAACATAAACTGATGGGAACTTTTTATCAACTTTGTAAATATTACCTTAGAGATAAATGTAGACTCAAAAAACAACCACAATGCTTGAGTTTATTGGTGCTTCAAAAAAAAAAAAAAAAAAGTCTCCCATAAAATTTTGTTTTTT
>VZRU01020915.1:395187-421810 GCA_013398155.1 Pedionomus torquatus
CATTAAATCTTGTGTTTTGCTTTTGAAATTGAATTATTTACATAGCATTTTAGTTCCTTAAACTGTCAAAGGAAACCTTGATATGCAGGACACATCACTGTTCATACAGATTCTGACCATACACACACACAGACACAGACACTTACAGTTGTGTATGCAATGTTATACATGTAGATAGTTCCATTTTTACATATGTAAGGCACTGAAGAATCCAGTTCTAGTACTCCTGTGTAGAACTGCAGATTTGCCAAAGGACAATAGTAACCTCGCCAGTTTCTATTCCTGTGGATAGCATTACAGAATTTCTATAAAAATTTATCTGAGTATTTGCTAATGTAAACAGCACATAAGTATGTGTCTTTATGTGCTCTCATGTTTATACATTTCCTGTGAAACTGTTGCCAGACACTGCAAAGTTCACATCAAATTTTTGTGAAGGAGTTTCTGGATATCTTGCATCTGTGTCCATGAGGTAACATAACAAACACTGCCGTGAATGCGTGTACTGTCTTCTATGGCAAGTAAGCACTGTCTTCTATGGCAAGTAAGACATCACACCAATGAAAGGAAGAGACCTCCAGCTGTCTTGTGACTTCTACATGTTTCCTTTTACCAGTCTTGGGTCCTTTCATGAATGTGCATCATACTGTATATGCTGGAGTGCTGGAGGAGTAGAATAATTGTTTTAATTGTTCTTTTGGTTGTTTTTTTTTTTTTTTTTCCTTTTGCGTAAATGAAAGGAGAATGTTGTATAAAAGAAGAGATAGTATACACAATTACCAAAGCCCTCTTTTGGAAAAGCAGTTTTCTCATTGCATCCTAACAGGATTATATGAAAAGCTCATGCAAACAGAACATGTATATTTTTTATGACTCAAGCTATAAAGTTACAGCCACATATGGTATTTAATTTTGTATTCACTAGCAACCACAATTGCTCCTCTTTCCAGCTAATCTTTCATATCAGCAACTCTTCTTTAGATTCTCATTAGATTAATAGGTCACTAAAACATTGTTTGATCATATTTCTCAACCACCTTTTTCAGCTTATGAGTCAACCCTTGCAACATATGAAAGCAAGACACTTTTTGCACTCACTTCCTCTAACTTATTCTAAATATTTAAAATTAAGGAAAGATCTATTCATTTTCACCTTGTCTTCTGTGTCATAAGGTAGTAGGTATTTTAATTCAAGACTAATATGAAAAATAACAAACTACATAGATTTAAAACTCATCATAGGACAGTTGGAGGATATGCAAAAGAAATTAACTCTTAAGGACATTTTAAAAGAAATTAACAACCAAGGGTAGCCTAAACTGGGTTACTGGGATCTTACGTCAAAGCAGACCCAGCTAAATACCTGGCATTTGGTTATATACGGTTGACAAAGTCTGAGAACTGATGTTTAGACTTAATATTTTCTATTCTGCTTAGTGTCATAAGAAATATGAGACATTAAATAGTCCCCTTCCTGTGCAAGTCAAAGGAAAGAAAGAAATATAACTGTGTCTAAAGAGTATTTTGGCAGTTTAATCCTCTACTAAAACCAGAGCAATGTCCACACATATTTGATGAAAAAACAAAGAAATTGGAGAGTACAGAAGAGCAACAAAGGGAATAAAGAATCCAGAAAATTTCAGTGGTGAGAAAGGCTGTAAGAAGTAGCATACTTAATTGAGGGAAAAAGTAACCTGAGAGGAAACATGACAACAGTTTCCTCATTGAGGAAAACAGAGGTTGTCAGGAAGAGAAAGTACTGCCCTGTTCTCTTTTTCCCCAGAGGCAGGGAAAAAAAAGTGCTGAGCTTAGACTGAAGTAGGGGCTACTAGGGAAAACTTCCCAGCTGTAGGGAAGGTAAAGCTTCAGGGAACCATGGAATTTCCATCATCTCAAATTTTTAAAAGTAGGTTACAGAACAGTCTGCTGGGGATGGGCCAGGGGCCAGGCTAAGCAATCTCTGGACTGACATCCTTCACTACATGCTACAAGCCAGTGATTTCTTCCAAAGGCAGCTGTGTTTGCTGAGCATTCCTGGAACTGCTGAAGTGCCTTCCACTACCAATGACTGTAACAGGACTCTGCTGCATCTTGTATGTTTGAGAACAAAATTGGGAATGAGATGAGGTAAATGCTTGGCAGTTTATCAGTGTAGCTTAGAGAGGAGTCTGACTCATTTATTTATTTATTTATTTATTTATATTGTGGTGTACTTGTTTCAGGATTTGTGACCCATTAGGTTTCAGAACTGACTTGAACTGTTATGTAAATGCAAATGTAAATCCAAAGCCAGCTGAGGTAAGCAGAAGAGTTTCAGGTAGCTTTGATGGCTTTGAAGCAGGTCTGAGATGTGTGTGTCCCTGAGGTCATATGTGTGTTTGTGTGTGTGTGCTGGAGAGAGGAGGAAGGAGACATTCGTACAGTCACTTATGCTGTCTTTGAAATATTGGTGTACTCAAACTGCCTAATTTAGGAGTTGAAATTACTGTGGCATTTAGCGTCAAGACAAAAACATGAAATTGCCAGCTCTCTGGAGTGGACGGGCTCCCCACATGCCAATGAAGGAACTTAATATCTGTCTTTATATGAAACAGATATTATAACCTAAATATACATTTTACAATCAAATTGAACATGTTTTTAAGCATTTAGCTTATCTTAAGTGCCTGAGTAGTGCTTGAACAGGAAGATAATACAGAACATAAACCAGAGTATCATGACTCACAAAAAAGGGAAGTAAAGTTAAAACATTTAAAAGGTCACATTTCATTTTTAGATTATGAAGAAATTATTTTATATGTTTATTGTAGTCAATTTGAAGCAGTGGAATTTTCTAAGTATTTTGTGAAGTTAATTAGTTGACACACTGAGAAATCCAAGCTATAAAGCATGCAATAGTCAAATCAATAATAATAAGAAATAGTTTTGATGTTTTTTTCAGTGTTTAATTGTTCCATACAGATATTGAATAATATTGTAGAAAATTGATTTTCTGTGGAAAAGTTCCCATGTTAAGCACTGTATTCATCATATTGGAAACCAGCGAGATTTTTAAAAAAAACTAATAAATAGTACAGGCCATATTAGTAAAGTTCTTTCCTCCACAGAGTTAAACTCAGGCTGTTAAAATGAATTGTGAAGAGGGGCAGTGATCCAATCCCTGAGCTTCTTACACAATGGCCTCCTGTGAGGCACAATGTTCTCTGTGAAGTTATTTAGAGTTGCAAACCATATCTACCTCCCAAAAGATGGATAAAGCCCTATATTGTACATTTTATAATTCTGAAACAAAGTTATGGTTTTATGTATTACTACATAGTAACATTGTAATATATTATGTATAAACAATTAAAAAAACAAGCCCAAAGTGACTGGTGACTGCCCAAAGGAAACCTCCTATAAAAATTGTATTTTCTTAACAAATTTCAGGGCTGTGATTCTGCCAACAGGCTATGATCATCGTGATGAGCCTATAACCATCTTTCTCCATAATCTGCAACCTCTTTTCCCACCACTTCCAAGAGTCTTGGCTTCCTGTGTTCAGGGTCTCTTCTGATCTACCAGAGGTGTGCAACGTTTTATATTCCCGCTGGAAAACATCTATGCTATAAGAAAAAAGGTGTAAGAATCTAGGATCTCCATACACATATGGCAACCGTTGGCTCAGAGGCTGCATGTAAGCTCAGGCCCCTGCCCTTGTTTCATGATTGTGCTAGGCTGTAGTTATGATATTCTTGGCCCTGCACCATGCCAGTTCTGACCTTTTCTTGCTAATTTGGCTTCCCAGACTGATCTCAAACCTGCCATATCATTACAGGCTGTCTGGTGATCAGTGGGGCTGTGGCTGCCCCTGGAACTATCTTGTTCTTGTTCATATACACTGAACAACTGAACACTTCATCTCAGGTCTTGCTGCCAGCCTCATATCCCAGTTCCCCACCTTCCCTTGTGGAGCTGCTGTAATTAAAGTGCGTACTGGTAGGAGACAAGCCTAGAGATAGGGGCCCTGAGTGCAAGTTCTTCCTTTTGTCTCAATCCACTAAGGGCAAATAAAAGTCTCAGCACGTTTCTGAAGAGGTTGTGAACCTTATTAACCAGGAAAAACTGTATTATCTATTACAGAAAATGAATGTGCTGTGAATTAGTACAATACATTGACTAAGGGAGGACCTTGATTTGCTTTTTGCTATCATATTACAAGAATGGCTTAAAAATGTCCATTAAGTAATTATATTAATTACAGCTTTTATCCTATCTCACAGAAAACACTCAAGTTCTGTTTGACTCTCATACTTTCTTGGAAATCTTGGCCAGGCAGCCAGGAGAGGGTGCCATCACTCGAGGCTGATAAAAGAGCTTTACAGATTTGTATCCTAGCAGCACCACGATCATTTCCTAAAGCATCTTATTCTGTAAACTGACCCCACGTTAATTTAAAAATTTGTATTTATACCATTAAGGTTTCTTTTTCTTCATCTAAGGAGAATCCTCTTTATCACTTGTGCTTTACACCTCTCTCCTGAATGCTGGTTTAAGGCAGGTCCATAAGCACAGGGCTCCATTGTGATCCTATTTTTCTCGCAATTCAACTGATAGCTTCACCATCACTGAAAAAGAACTATTTTCCTATAGTGGAGCTGAGATCAACATCAGAAAGTTTCCCTATTCTCCCTATTAAAACATGGTTTGACTGCAATTTAGATAATTAGTCATCTCTGGTTTAGCCCGCTGAGCATGCTTGGAGAGTGCTGAGCACCCTCAGCTTGCCATGGCGGATCTAAGGCTTTTTGTCTGGGGTGAATCCTCGTTGATCCAGGACTAATGTGTAGGCACAGTGCATGTATGTTGCAGTCCTGGCATGTCTGCTGCTGTGCTTGGCACAGGAGGGAAAGCACATATAAAAGGTCATAACGTTTTGGGGTGTGTGTGTAGCCTGCTACGCCCCTTAGGACCTGCTTGGGACTAGCACAAAACATTATGTTTTAAAACATATATTGATATTATAAGAGGGGAGAAGCTCCACAGGCTGATGCTGTGTTAAGGGGAATAAGCTGCGTGCATCTCATCTGCCAGAATGGCGAGCCTTGCAGCAGCAGGCTGCAAGCAAGGCTCCAGGACTAAGTACTACGTATGTTTCAGGCTGAAATGAGCCATAGACAGAATACAAGAATTATGGACCCAAGTAAGTAAAGTATGTGATGGTTGTCTGTAGAAAGAAAGATAAAGGTCTATCTTGCAATGTAGAACAATTTTGGACTATGGCCTAATTTCAGGGCTATCCTAAAACTGCTGATGCAATACCCAGAATGCAAACATGATACAAATTGTGTCCAAAATCCAAAATGTTCCTCTCCTCCTGTTCTCTCAGAAATCAATTTGGCTAGAGAAAGAAACAGGCTTTCTCTAACTTGATCCCTTTACCCTCATAAAGTTTCATTTCTTTCTTCAAAATGATTCAGCTTCAACAATAGTGAACAAGGTTGTGGTTGAAACTTTCCTCTCTCAGATAGAAGAGGTGGTGTAAAGTTCCAAATGTTCAGGAAAAAAAACCTGGGGTAAGGTTATAGCTTCCAAAACAAGTGCTCTTGAAGACCATCACATGAGTCATTATATATATAAAAAAAAGAAGCCATCATGTAAATCACTATAATGGATAGATGCCTTACTGATCCTTCTCAATGAAAGCAATGAGCCATTTGTCCATAAACACGTAGATGCCATTTAGAAATTAAAAGTGCAGAATTACAGCTTCATTGAGGTGCTAATTTTCCATGTCTCTGAGGTACTCAACAGTGAAGAAGGAAAATATTTCAGTTATTCTTTAATATCTCATATTAGCTGAGGTACTCGTCTGTCTGTCCACTGTACTGACTGTTATGAATCACATTCTGAGGAACTGAGTTCTCCTTTTCTTCTGTAGGTCACTGAGGAAGACTGATCATACTCCATTTCCTTTATTCACCTGGGGCAAATGTTCTTTAAATTGTCACAACTGCTTGTGTTGACTCTAGTATCAAAATCCACTGTGGTCATAGAGTAAAGCCTGTGTGATACACTGGAATCATGGATCCAGTATTTTTTTAGTTTTCAATGTATAAATTCTTTAAATAGAAAACAAGAAAAATCCAAGAAAAATATGCCTTTAGAAACATTATCCCAAGAGCAAACAAAGAAGGAGTACTTATTAAAATTAATCACTTGAAAGAGCCTGAATGGGGGGTTGGTTGTTTTGTTGTGGTTTTTTTTTTTGTTTTTTTTTTTTTTTTTTTTTTTTTTTTTTTTTTTTTTTTTTTTTTTTTTTTAATGTATAGATTAAATTGATAATATTTGGTAAATAACATGCATGCATTTTCCTTTTCTCACTATCATCGATGCTGCAGTTGAAATTGTACTTAAAGATGCAGCAATTATCTGTGTTATGAAAAAAAAAAATGGAAAAAGAGCCCGTTTCTTTAATCCACAAGGCTAGGAAATAGGGATTTTTTGGCAACACAAATTAATTTCAATTTCCCTAATTTTCATTAAAGTTCTTATGTGTGAGGCTGCTGCTTGGGTTTTCCTCAACTGGAACAAAGTTGGCAAACAATACTTCAAGCCAGCTTTCAAGTCCCTCCTAGCAGCTACAGAATGAAAAACAGTCTGGTGGCAAACTCTGGCGAGGGTATTCCTTTCCTTTCTCTGAGAGTTTACTGCAACATTTGATATTACAAACCATGAAATTCTGCTTTCTACTCCTGAAACATGTCTGGGAATTACTTGTATTATACTTGAATGCTTCTAATATATTTAACATCCTGTGGGCAACTTTCAATCATCCATGTGGAATCTGACTTGAGGCATCCCCAGGGCTCAATAATCAGCCCTTTATTATTTATGATCAATGTATTACCACTGGATATTTATCTGTCATTATCCTAATTACACTATAGTAAAATGCTTTCAGTTTTGGGCATATACTTTCATGGACTCGTTGATTCCTCTGCTACTGTTGCAAAAACCTTGAAGGTAACCTGGGGGTGCTTTCTGGCATGTATGACAAAGCTCTTGGATCCTTTTAGTAATGAAGTAATGTGTTCACTGATATTCCTGTTTTTCTGGTAAGGATTTGGTTCTTTTTCTGTTAAAAACGCAGGTGATCATGTCCTCATTATTCTTCACATGTTTCTGTTTTTCCTATTTCTTGTAATCAGACTTAAGCTGATAGTTAAACTAAGCAGCAATTTAAAAACAGAGAAATAATCACTATGTCAGCTCTCCTCACACAGTTATCAATTTCATATGATTAGACCCATTCTCCATGTGCTTTATTAATATCCTAACTGTGCCCTGTCAAAACTGATTGGCTCTCATGACAACCTCTGTAAAAACTGATATGGAATTTATTTTAACTTTCATTTCTCTACAAGTTTATTTATTTATTTGATTGATTTTTATATTTTTGCTCTTGAACCGATAGTTGTCCTGTCTGCCTTTTGATGAGCACTTGCTCTTCTAAGACTAGTTTATTTTCAGACTGCAGCACAGTGCCAAAGTTTCATCATTACAGTCATCAGCAATTCTTTGTGAACCCATACAAAATTTTCTGTAGGTGGCCTCCTACCTGTAATACTGTAATAGTAGATTATAGGTAGGACTAGACATTCAGTTCTCCTCAAATGCTTTGTAAGAGTTGTTTTAAAGTGTTGTGTTCTTTCTTGGTTCTGCTTCATTCTATCCAAATGAGGTTGGCCCACCTCCTGTGGCTTGATCAGCTCCACAAAATCATCTATGCAGGTGTCTTCTCAAGGCTCTGATTTTTGATCTACCTGCTTCTCTTCAATAATCTGATCTGTCGATGTGGGCTTAAATTTCATTTATATCCTGATGACAAATTGATTGACGTTATAAAATTAGCCTTTAATGTTCTTTCTGTCACATCTGTGCTGCCTGCTTCCCAAGCTGATGGCAAGGTCTGGATGTTTAGAAAATCCTATAAAATTTAGTGCTTCCAAAATATACATTAATTCAGTGGGAACAGATGCCTTTTTAAAAAAAAACCATTCTTTTGTAAATTTGTCATTGTGGGTTTGTTAAACAATTCTGCAATAGTGAAGATTGGGTCTCCAGATCTTCTAGCATTGAAATCATATCTGTATTTTTACACATCAAAACCTGCTGGCAAGCATAAGGAACTAGAGTTCCAAACCAGTATGATACTCAACAAGTAAAAAAGGTCAGCATAGCTACTGGCAATTTGAATTAGAAACTGGATTTAAATTATACAACTATTTTGGAACACTTTTCAGAGTATCTTTTAATTTTATTTAATTATAGATAGAGTCTTTTGGAACATGTTTTTTAAAAATTACTTGGAGACTCTCAGTATTCCATGGACAATCTTTACACAATAATTCCATTAATGAGATCTGATGGCATCAGAGACAAACTCAGGTGCAATCCCAGTGAACATGTAATGGAGCCTGTCTCTCAAACAGATGGGTAGAACTCTTTGAAAAGCCTGCAGTGAAATATGAAGCCAGGTTAATCTTTTCTGATTTTGTATTTTTTCTGAACCTGAAACACAAAGCAACCACTTTTGTCTGTTGAGACTGGGTTCTTGAAGGAACAGTCACTTGGTTTTGACAAAAGCAGGCCTACTTTTCAAAAGTTAGGTGAAACTCAGTTCATATTTAAAAAATGAAACCAGCCAGAACCTCAGAAATTTTAGTCTAACTTACATTTGAAAATCAATATTTATGTCAATAGGGTATGGAATTCAAGACAGACTGAAAGATTGCAGAAATTTGCACAGCCTTCATTTCCAGCCTTCTCTTTCTTAACATGTGAAATAATTTCTAAAAGCAATATATGAAAATTCATAAAAGTAGTCTCTTAACTGTAGACAAACATGGTGATATATGAGCTGAGAGCCTATAATCAGCTGACCTCCTTTCATCTACAGCTAAGAGATGCTACAAGAATAGCATGTTCAGATGGCGTGCTATGAATAAATACAACGTGTTTTTCATGTAGCAGTTTTCTAGCATTCTCACATAAGTTTTACTGAAAATACAAGAAGATTCCCCTTATGGATTTCTGGGCAAGACTTTTTTATATTTTAGGTGATTTCCTCTTTGTTGTTAGCATGACAGAGGTACACTTCCCTTTTCTAACTTTGAATCACAGGTAAAAGAAATTAGTCTTTTCCTTGCAGACCTAAAATTCGTGAATATAAACAAATTCAAGCAAAAATTCCCTAGTTATACAATGTTTTTCATTGCCTTTAAGCTCCATAAATATATATAGGGAAATTAATTTATTCAAACTTTTTAAAAAAAAAAAGTTTTAAATGTTTTAAGAACAAATTTTATTACCGTGAATATTTTTTTCTCCCACTGGTCATCTGATTCCTTCTGTTCATTTTCTTAACACAGTTCTTTGTAGCTGGAAGTAAGGAAAGCAATGGCCGGAAAATACAGGGGAAAAAAGTAATCCCTGGAATAACTATACTGCCTACACGTTATCTCTCATATCACATTGCTTAATGCATTAGTCTCTGTGTCTAAAGCAGAGTTTTCTGTTCAAACAGAACTGAACTCAGCTGGGAGGGATTCTGTGGGAAGCTTCCATAGAGCATAAAGGAGTTAGCAAGTGCTGGGAGTTTTTTCCGAACACTCTCCTGGAAAGGCAAAAACACTTCATCCCCTCTAAAAGTAAGCGAAGCAAGCAGAGCAAGAGACCCCCTTGGACTAAATGTGAGCTTCTGAGTCTGCTCAAAAACAAAAGAAGTATGTACCAGAGATGGAAAAGCAGATAAATACCCACTGAGAATTACAAGGGCTTTTCCAGGGTGTTCAGAGATGCAGTTAGAAAAGCAAAAGCTCAGCATGAATTGAAATTGGCCAGAGATGTCAAAAACTACAAGAAAGAGTTCTTCAGGTATGTAAACAACAAGCAGAAACAGAAGGAAAGCATCATGCCCTCTTAAACAGAAGAGGTGAATTAGTCGCCAACGATGCCGAAAAGGCAGTGGTTCTCAAGCCTTTCTTCACCTGTGTCTTTACCAGTGCTGTCAGGCCTCAGGCCTTGGGACCAAAAATACAGGTTGATGCAAACACAGACCCTCTGCCAGTGGAGGAACAGTTGGTACATGAACTATTACAGGGCTTGACCCTGACAAACCAATGAGCCCTGATGATATGCACCTTAGGGTACAGGGTGAATGGTGGACGTTGTTTATCTGGATTTCTCCAAGGCTTTTGACAGTTCCCCATAGCCTCCTCATAGATGCAATGTGGTCCAGATGAGTAGTCTGTGTGGTGGGTGGGGAACTAGCTGACAGGCTGCATCCAGAGGTGTATGCACAATAGCTCTTTTCAAACTGGCAACCTGTCACAAGCACAGTCCCCCAGGGATTGATACTGAGCCCAACACTGTTTAATATTTTTATAAGTGATCTGGATGATGAGATGATGAAGAAGTTTGCTGATGACACTAAAATAAGAGGAGAAGGGAATTCTTCAGAAGGGAGAACCACCCTGCAAGAAGACCTGGATAGACTGGAAGACTGGGCTAACAAGAACCTCATTAAATTCAAAAAAGACAAGTGTAAGGTCTTGTATCTGGGAAAAGATAATCCAGAAATGCAGCACAGCCTGAGATCTACTCAGATGGGGAGCAGTTCTGTGGAAAGGAACCTGAGGGACCTGGTGGACAAGAAACCCAATATATGAGCAAACAGTGTGAAGCTGTGGCAAAAGAAGCCAACAGGATGCTGGGTTGCATCAACCAGGGCATTACCAGCAGAGATATAGAAGTTATTATTCTACTCAGTGCTTGTCAAGCCACACCTGGAAAGCTGTGTTCAGTTTTGGTCTTCACTAAAACCTGGTATATTATGATTCTGTTATGGTGCCAGAATGCCATCCTGCAGCTGGGCTGGGGTCACATACTGGTGGGTTAGCAGAGACTGGTAGAGTTTAAAATAAAACAAATGGTGGCTTTATTTCCAGAGGTAATAAGGGTAGCATCAGGCTCAGAATCTCATCAGGAAGAATTTTTGGGTCAAATTCACAGATTTGACATGACCCTTCATTGTAAGACTTTGGGTTAAAGGCAGCAGGTGAAGTGAGTAATGTTATAGACTGAAGTCAGACTCCCCAGAAAGAGAAATGGAGCTAAAAAAGCTGGGAACTAGTTGATCCTATCTGTTTACAAATATGGTGCAAAAGAATAGAGTCATCTCCACTTCATCAGTGAACTGTGAGTCTTTTGGAGATGCCTTTTGTGTAAAGAAGCTTCACTGAATATATGTAAATGTCTTGCTGTCATGTATTAGACTTAGACCATAAACTTTTCATGAAAACTCTAAAACCCACTATGGTTATGCATGGCTATGCTTGGAATTTATTCATAAAAGAAACCTGAAGCAGCTTTGGTACTGTAACAAATATCTACAATACTCTTTTGGTCACTCCCAGTCTTAAGTTAGCGACAGGCAGTTCACTGCTACCTTAGAGTTTAGGTTTGAAAGGGGAGAAAGGGGCTTTCCCCCATACTCCAAGAGGAAAATATTTCACTACATTTGGATCCCTTATTCTGATTAAAAGTCTGAACTGAAATTTTAACAACTTTTGGGGTTTATTTTAGCATATATTTTAAAGTTAATTAAAATATATATTCACATAAAAGAAGCCTTAACAGAAGAATGAACAATCTCTTTGTACAAAGTACTTCTTGTAAAACGAAGATATAGAAATAAATTTTTATGCAGAGTCAAATATAATTCAATACCTAGATGTCGGTATATCTCTTCACTTTGGATTCTATTTGTTTAGCTGTTAAACCTAATGCCTGTTAATTTTATTTGTAACATATTGATTCCACTTCACTGGCATGCTTTGCTTTGCTTGCTTGTACATCTTCAGTTATGCACAGCAGGCATGAACTGAATTTGGTCAGCTGATTTAGGTGACTGGAATTACTGGAACACTGCAAGACAAAATGTACCAGACCTTTTTGGGCCAATGTCAAGTGTTAAGCTCTCCTCTTATTCTTTAGCAGGCTGGAGTAAACATGTGTGGTTCTCAATTTTAAGTATAAAGAAGCTCATAGATCTGGGTTGATTGTTTTTTTTTTTTGTTTTGGTTTGGTTTTGGATTTGTTTTTTTGGGGAATATGAAAATACATTTGGATTCAATTTTTAGCAATTTGACATATTTATGTAAAAATTTTTATATTTTTGTGTGTATATATCAAATTAAGAAGCCAATACATCAAGGCGACAAAGTATGCATACAGATTTCACTCTTATTCCTTCACATTTGTGAGCATTCAGGTGGTTTGGTATGGAATTAGATAGGTGATATGCATAAAATTTTGACTTTGGTTGGGATGCTGCTCCAATTTCTGATTTGAAAACATCCAGAAAATTTTGTGTCAATGATTTTCCACAAAAAATTTGTATAATTGGGCTGAGCATCCAACAAACTGTATCTGAAGAAAACTGTATTCTCGGACTTTGTATTTCTTTTATACATAAACACTGGTATACTGTGTATTAGACCTTCATAACTTCATAACCGAGGAGACCTAATCGCAGCCTTCTGGTACCTGAATGCTGGGGAGGGTCTGTTTACAAAGGCCCGCAGTGATAGGATGGGGGGGCAATGGCTTTAAAGTGGAGAAAAACAGATTTAGATTAGATATTAGAAACAAATTCTTTACTATAAGGGTGGTGGAACACTTCCACAGGTTGCCCATGGAGGTGGTTGAGGCCTCTTCCCTGGAGCTATTCAAGGTGAGGCTCAATGAGGCCCTGGGCAACCTGGTCTAGTTGGGGGTGTTCCTGTAACTGCAGGGAGGTTGGACTAGATGACGTTTGGAGGTCCCTTCCAGCCTGGATGATACTATGATTCTATGAATCTATGAACTCAAGGTAGGCTGTGAGTGGACAATGCACATAAACTACCAAGTCTTGCATTGTAAAGCCTTAAAAGCAAACCCACAAAATGCATTCTTGTTGATGTACAAGACCAAAGAAAGAAACAGGGAAACAGCTGGCTCTCCAAATGCCGATCAGCTGCTGCCTCTGGCTTTTCCAGCCTAGCGCAGCAGATCATCAACCAGTTCTTTCAATGGTAACTACAGCTGGGTTTTTGTAAGCCATATATAGAAAAGCTTAATAAACCGCAAGAGTCCAAGATCTATACATATCTGGTGTGTGTTACAAACTGAAGATAGTGTCTCTTTTGAAAAGTGACTAAAGACTTTGAAACAAAGCCCGGGGTTCCCAACAGTACTTCACAGTAATTAAACAGAAGGCTTTTATCATGATACTGCTAAAAGTTCAAAAGCTAGCATCAGAAACTGAAGACATCATATGTATTTACATTTACATGATTGATTCATGTTAGTTTTTTTCTAATTAAGTATTTAAAATAAAACTAAATTGAAATTCTAGTCATGTTCCTGTAATCTAATTCAAAATTATTAAAGTGCTTCAACAGTTTTATAAGGTCTTCACTTTGGAAAGATTAGGGTTTGGATCTAGAGTACACAGCGATTTAAAGTTATTGGGCTGATTCACAAATTAGAGTTCTAATTTGGAAGAATTAAGGTGTCCTAAAAATGTGAAGCACACCAATAATTTTAAACTATTTTCTAGTTTTCAAGCCCAGAACCTCTACCATTTTCAAAGAAAGACACATAATAAAAAACTAAAGTCCTGCAATAATTTCAAATCAGTGAGTATGGTGCAGAGTGAACCTAAGGCACTGAAGCACTACACTTTTGTTTATGGAAAACCTTCAGTCTTAAAAATATAAACAAGTCAAAGAGTTTCCTCTCTGCAAAACTGAAGACACACTGAACTGATTTAAAATAGCTAACACACATATTACACAAGAGTGCATAAACATTTTAGATGCAACTACACAAAAAACGTGTATCTGAAAATGCAGCCAATTTAGCCAAGTTAGCTCATTTATCATTATTTGCATGATACATAAAATCAGTTCAGTGGATCAGCCTATTCAGTGATGGTATTTTTTTTTAATCTAAAAGAACATATCTGTGTCTAATTTAACCTGTATGTTTACATGTACATGTGTATAAACAAGCAGTTTTTAATTCACTGAGGGGAGGGAAACAAATATATGGTGGTCCTGGTCCTCACTTATAATACAAGGCATGAGAAACAAGTATATACATGTTTGAGCAACACTAAGTCAGTGATGTGATCATGGATCAAAGACAGTTCCTAGAGGAAACAGAAATATAAAATAGTCCCAATACTGTAGTCTGAGATCTGGTTTAGCTTGAGAGGCAAAGTGACAACTATTCTATCCTCTGATCCTGCCCTGTGTCTGCTAGAATTAGGTCTAGGTTAGCTTTGCTTGGAAAACACCATTGTTCAATCAGCATGATTATATTTTCTATTTTGTATGTTATCTTGCCATATGAAACCATAGAATTCATTATGAATTGATCACTTAACTTCCACTTGGCCTTTTTTCTCCCTGTATAGAATTGCCACTATTTCCCTAGTTGGGGAAACCGTATATATTTGAACTTATAGTTTCTACCCACTTTTTGTGCAAAACCAATGATTTATCCTCCCCGTTCCCTGACTAGCTTTACACAAATGATTTTTTAGCCTCAGTTTCAGTCCTCACTTTGCTCTGAATATTTATTTTAGAGGTTCTTTATAATCTACCATGTGACTCTGATTACAGGTTTCTGGACTTTTTTCCTTCCACTGTGTGTGTTCTCTGTATAGCTCTCAATATTATCAATCCTTCTTGAGTATCTCAAGAAGACAGTCAATATTTACAGGTTTTTCACCTCTTCTGAGCCCCACCTTACTGTTCTTTCAGCAGTTTCTTTGGAGTCTCTGTTTTCTTTGTCTCGTTGATTATGAAAATTTTGAATGCTCTCCTCTTTCTGGTTGTACATGCATGCATAGTTCTGAATATCACATTAATTCAGGTCACATGGACTTTGCACCTCTTTCAACTAAGTTTCTTTTCCTGTTACAGATTGTGAGAGAGAGCTCTGGAAAAAGGAATAGAGACAAAGCAGGTAAAGTGGGCCACAGACAAAATTGACCTGAAGAAATTGATCAAGTGGACTTAGTTTGTAGCTAATTAAATAAGTTTTGGTTAAATTTAATTGAGAACTTAAGCCAAACTGGTTATCAACATGTCACAGAAGTCACTAAAAATGAGGGAAAATAACACACAGTTTCACAACAGTGTATTCCAAAAGAATTTTGCAAGTGACGTCAACATTACTTTTTGTGTCAGAAGTGGGAAAGGTTTTGTACAGAAAAGTTATTTTCCTAGTATTGCTGGGAATATTGAGTTCCCAGCTAACTGACTTCTTTGCTAAGCAACTCTCCTTACAATTTCCTCCTTTCTTATTGCAATCTACAGTATCACCTGCAAAAGAACAGGCTTCAGAGGAAGCCAAGACAGGATTAACATGCTCTGAACAAATATTCACTGTATTCAACAGTGAATTGCTGAAATGCTCAAAAAGGCTTAAGGGAATACCAAAACCAGGATGGTAATACTGATCTCATTTTCATGACACTGAGGGAAACAGATTCAGAAAAAGACTGGAGTATATTAATGAAGGGCTTCACGGGTATAATAAACTACTGGTTTTGCACCTTTGAGAAACTCTTCTTTTATTATTTATGTTATAATAAATGTTTCCAAATGTCAAAAGCATCAGATCAGGCCAAAATTCATAACCATATTCTGGTTTTTGTCCCTTTCCTAATTCCAGTTTCTAACCAAAATATCCTAATTCAGTTTCCCCTCTCCGCCATTCATTTAATTAACATTTCTTTTCCAGGTCTCTCCCTTCTCAATATCTCATCTCTGAGTAGGTGGTAAAGCTTTCACTCCTCTACCACCAATCTTGAAATGTTTTTTCATTTACTTTGAGTTACTTTAATTTCAAAGTTATGTGTCCTCCATCTATGACTTTTTGTATGACCTATGTATACTAAGAAGGAAAGTCTCCATCATATACTTTGAGCACCTCTTGAACCAAAGAATCTTTTGGAGTGTGGGAAAGAAATCTATTCCTGCTTCCAAAATCTTACAGCATGTAAGAGAAATATGTCTGTTCTAGATCTTAAATTAATTTCAAATTATACATTTTTAAATTTGCTTACAACATGTCAATTTAGATGTCTAGGTAGCAGAGTCTGTTTTCCCACAGAAGCTCAACCCTTTTTTTGAATACTTTATTTTCCTGACTACTTCCTGGTTAATTACAGTGTAAGACACTTTTACCACAGAGACAGGTTCTCACTCTCTTCTCTAACACATCAGTGCACATTATGATGCATCTTGTCAGTGTTATGCTTGGTGATTTTCATTCTGTGGCTGAAGTTAGTCCAGCTCATTGTCTTGCTCTGAGTCTGCCTTCGGCTTCACCCATCCTCTCACTTCCTTCCCTCCTGTCTGTGTGCCATCATGACTTGTGCTTGTATTTCTATTGATGTAAATACTGATGACTCACCTTTTCCCTTCAAGCAGTTTCTTATTTTCATCCTTGTTTTCTTTATAATGCATGTAATTTACATATAGTTAAGGGTTTTTTAAGAAGACCAACACATATATAATAAATATTGTAGTTATACAACAGAGGTAATAAAAAATTGTAGGTACAGTTTTGTCAAAGAATATAATTTCAGTTAATTTTAAAAGTTCAAGGAGAGTTTGACTATGAAGACAATATAGAGGCCTGACACCTCTAAAGTACGCCAGAATCAAATACTTGTCCACTAGATAATCCCTACAAGGACTTAAGTATTTAGACCTTCACAAATTCCAGTTCTGTTGGCTTTTGAGTTATATGAAACTTATATTTCACTCAGCTGTTTAAATTCACCAGGAGAATGAACTGAAGATTTGCAGATGTATGTTCCTACTTCTTTTGTGCTCCTGTCCATTTGGAAATAGTCTTGTATTTTCATGTGACCTAAACATGATTCTGAAGTAAGAAACTGAGAATAATTTCATTTACTCATTTTAATACAGATATACCATCTGTATTTTTAAGAATTCTTGTAAATTAACCTTCTGAAGTGCAAGTGCAAATTCTGCATATACCAAAGTTGTTGTATATTGAATTTACAAATGTATTATAACACAAGGCTACTGGAGATCTGAGCAAGATTCCACAGCAGTCATCAGTAACCTTTCCATTTGTGTCTGTAAATACCCACTTACACACATTGGTGTGTTGAACCTGTGTGTTGGAATATGCACAATCCAGTACTCATAAAAATGAGAGCTAATTTTAAAAAATATATATTCTTTTGTTGTATATAGTCGGGGGTTTTTTGTAGTAAGAGTCTAGTTAGGTTTTGTTCAAAGGTGATTCAATTTCATTTTAACCATCAAACTTAGCTAGAGAAGTTCACAGGAGCCCTATTGAGCCACGGCTCAATAGAGACTTCTATTTCAGTTCATTCTACTTTTAATAATTAAAAAAAATAATCCCCAAATCTTAAAAAATTAACTGGCATGTTGACTGCGGAAAAATGTTATTCTTCCGGATATATTGTGTCAGAGAAGTAGGTAATGAATCTTTCTGATCTATCTTTGGAGTGCTCCAGGTAACTATGAACAGGTTGAATCAGATATCAGACATATCAATAACTTAGAGATGAGGAGTCATTGGACTAGTTTATCACTAGCAAAAGAAAAGAAATGATCACAGGAAAGGGAATGATTATAAGAAAATCTAAGTGATTTCAAAGAAATGTAATAAAAGAAAATCCAAAGTGTTGCCAAGGATAGATTCTGTAGAACTACCATATACAGTCTCTCACCAATGCTTATCAGGTTCTTCCTAAAGAAACACAGTGATTTATAGAAATGCGGTTGTGTCTGAGGAACAGAAACAGCTGATCAAAATGAAAATATACCGAACTTCGAGCATTTGGAAAACATTAAAATGTTCACATGCAAAACATTAAAATGTTCACATGCAATTCTTGACATTTTTCATATTATTCCCTCTATCTTTGCATTAACTATATAACAGCTTTCCGGATCATCTCCAGCATGAGCATATTTTCCCATTAGTAAGCTGACCAAAATTACATTTAATAAAGTAATAGTCTTAGAACACCAAACTATTCTATTAACTTAAAATTGACTCTTCTGTCCTTTACTGCACTATCTGCACAGTTCTGTCAAGCAAGCTTTGTCATTGAGATTAATGATGCTTGGAGATATCATTTAGATTAGTATCATGAGGGGGTGTTGCCCTTTATGTCAAAAACCAGCTGAATTGTGTGGAAGTCCACTTGGGGATGGATGAAGACTCAATGGAGAGCTTACGGGTCAGGATTAAAGGGAGCACAGGGGCAGGTGATGTTACAGTAGGGGTCTTGTTAGTGACCACAAGATTAGTGACAAGGAGGATGAGGTCATCTATAGAAAGATAGGAGCAGCATCACACTTGCACACCCTAGTCCTCATGGGGGACTTCAACCACCCTGATATCTGTTGGGGAGACAACACAGCAAGGTACAAGAAATCCAGGAAATTTCTGGAATATGTCAATGACAACTTTCTTCAAATGATTGAGAAGCCAGTGAGGAAAGGAGCAGTGCTGGACCTTGTCCCTACCAACAAGAAGGGGTTTCTGGGGAATGTCAAGTTTGAGGGTAGCCTCGGCAGTAGTGATCATGAAATGGTAGAATTCAAGGTTCTTAGAGCAGTGAGGAGGGTGTGCAGCAAGCTTGCTACCTTGGATTCAGAAGAGCAGACTTTGGACTCCTGAGAGATCTGATTGGCAGGATAGCATGGGAAAATGAGCTGGAGGGGAGAGGGGCCCAAGAAAGCTGGTTAGTGTTCAAGGATCACCTCCTTCAAGCTCAGGAGAGGTGCATCCCAAAAAAGAAGAAGTCGGGAAAAATAGCCATAAGGCCTGTGTGGATGAAAAAGGAACTGCTAGACAAGCTCAGAACCAAAAAGGAGGCCTATAGAAGGTGGAAGCAAGGACAGGTAGACTGGAAGGAATATAGAGAAACTGTCGAAGCAGCCAGGAACCAGATCAGACTAGGAAGAGCCCAGACAGAATTAAATCTAGCCAGGGACACCAAAGACAATCAGAAAAAACTTGTATAGGTATGTCAAGAATAAAGGCAAGTCTAGGGAGGCTGTGGGCCCTTGGAAGGAAACAGAAGATTTGGCCACCCAGGATATGGATAAGGCTGAGGTACTGAATGACTTTTTTGCCTCAGTCTTCATCAGCAAGGGCAGACTCTAATCACATTGTCCAAGTAAAGGAAGGAAAAAACAGGGGCTCTGAGAATGAAGAAATGCCCACAGTAGGAGATCTACTTCAAGACCAGCTAAGGAAACTGAAGGTTAATAAGTCCATGGGACCTGACAAAATCCATCAAGGGTCCTGAGGGATCTGGCAGACAAAGTCACTAAGCCGCTTTCCATTATATTTGAGAAATTGTGTCAACCTAGTGAAGTTCCCACTGTTTGGAAAAAGGGTAACATAACCCCAATATTCAAAAAAGCAAAAAAGGAAGACCCAAGGAACTACTGGCCAGTCAGTCTCACCTCTGTGCCTGGCAAGATCATGGAGCAGATCCTCCTGGAGTCTCTGCTAAGGCACATGGAACATAAGGCTTGGCTTCACCAAGGGCAAATTGTGCTTGCCTTTTACGATACTGCCACAGACTTTGTGGATGAGGGCAGAGAAGCAGACACCATTTGCCTGCACTTATTTGATACTGACACTGTCTCACACAACATCCTAGTCTCAAAATAGGAAAGTCATGGATCTGATGGATGGACCACTTGGTGGATAAGGAACTGGCTGGATGGCTGCACTCAAAGGATTGTGGTCAACAGCTCAGTGTCCAAGTGGTGCCCAGTGATGAGTGTTTTTCCTCAGGGATTGGTACTGGGACCACTGTGATGGTCCCACTCCATCTTTGTTGGAGACATGGACAGTGCAGGGTCCTGCACCTGGGATATGGTAATCCCAGGCACAACTACGGGTGGGGTGAAGAATGGCTGGAGAGCAGCCCTGAGTAGCACAACTTGGGAGTGCTCGATGAAAGCTCAACATGAGCCAGCCATACACACTGGCCATCCAGAGGGCTAACCCCTCTGGATAGGTGATTCTACCACTCTACTCTGTATTCGAGAGACCTCATCTGGAGTATTGTGTCCAGCTCTGGAGTCCTCAACAAAGAGAGGACATGGACCTTTAGGAATGAGTCCAGTGGAGGGCCACAAAGAGGATTAGAGGGATAGAGTACCTCTCCTATGAAGACAGGCTGAGAGAGATGGGGCTGTTCAGCCTGGAGAAGAGAAGGCTCTGGGGAGACCTTATAGCAGTCTTCCAGTATCTGAAGGGAGTCTACAGGAGAGCTGGAGAGGGCCTCTATCAGGAAGTGCACTGACAGCACAAGAGGTACTGGTTTTAATTTGGAAGAGGGGAGATTTAGATTAGATATTAGGAAGAAATTCTTTCCTGTGAGGGTGATGAGACACTGGAACAGGTTGCCCAGAGAAGTTGTGGAGGTCCCATCCCTGGAGGTGTTTAAGGCCAGGCTAAATAGGATTTTGAGTAACCTGGTCTAGTGGGAGGTGTCCCTGCCCATGGCAGGGTGGTTGGAACCTGACGATCTTTAAGGTCCCTTCCAACTCTAACTCTTCTATGAGTCTGTGATTCTATGAACATTGTTTTTCCTTTTTTTTTTTTTTTTTTTTAATGCTGTGAAGTCAGTAAAAATATCCTGAAACTATTTGTAACGGCAGGTTGAATTTCTTGAGTAGATCTATCTGAAAAAAGTAGTTTGGGAACAACTCACAAAAATGGTAGTGAAAGAGAAGTAGTACTCTCTTCTTTTATTTTTATTCCCTGGGCAAAGCACTCCTACAGGATACAGAAGACCTTGTGTTCTATTTCTCCATATTTCTGGATGAATGTGAATTTGTGTGCCTTACTTCCCAACAGAGTAACTTATTTTTCTGAATGTTAATTATAGTGCAAAACCTCTTAGCCCCTCCAGCTGGAGCAAAATACATCAGCAGTCAGTGAGACAGAGAACAGGAACGTTTCACAGGCACTTTTATCTAGAAATTAGGAGGTAGGTAATTTCCTGTGTTAAAGGGCGGAGTCTTATAACCTATTCTTGTGCAAATCATTGGTATGAAATGGTGCTGTACCAATACTGACACTGAGCTCATCTTAGAATCATAGAATTGTTTTGGTTGGAAGAGACCTTTAAGATCACTGAGTTTAAATGTTAACCCAACATTGCCAAATTACCACTAAATGATGTTCCTCAGGATTACATCTACTTGTCTTTTAAACACCTCCAGGCATGGCAACTCAACCACTTCCCTGGGCAGCTTATTCTGATTCTTGACAACTCTTTCAGTGAAGAATTTTTTCCTAGTATCCAACCTAAACCTGAGGCTGTTTCCTTTTGTCCTATTGCTTGTTACCTGGGAAAAGAGACTGACCAATATCTTGGTACAACCTCCTTTCAGGTAGTTGTAGAGAGTCTCTCCTCCCACTTCCATTTCACTAATTCAGTTCAGTAAGAGATGTTTATACTTCTAAACACATCATTTTGCCTTTTCTACTTACGTAACTAGCTTTTTCTCCTTCTCCATCCTCAAGACCCTTAATTTGATTCACCATTATGTAATTAAGACATACAGCTTTTGGGGACCAGGTTGCTGGCTTTTACTAGATCACTTAAAAGCATGGTTATTTTAAATACAAAGGCACTTGTCACTTTGAGCAGTGTGCATTCTTTCCTGCTACCCCATGATTAGTGTAGTTGGCAGACTTTGCTCTTTTATTTTGTTTTAACTGTGGAGAGATTTATGAACCTTTCCTGTCCCCGAGAAAGATTGTGTGAAACAGTGTGAAACAATATAACAGAATATTCATGGACTGATGTCTTGACATTGCAATTTTAATATTTCTGAGTGAAACTAGCACTGATACATGGTAGTTTTGTAATATGTCCATGTAACCATTATGACGCATTTATCAGAGAGCTGTTATTGGATATCACTCTACTGTGACTGGCTGCTATTTAATTCATTGGCCGAGTGGCACTTAAGTTCCAGGAATCTGCAGAATTCAGACTCAGTGCAGCAGAATCCAAGTTTCTGAGAGTGATGTACACTATGAAGAAGGAGAAAGAGGTTTCCTTCACACAAAGGCAAAAGGAGTAAACTATTTCACTTTATGTCCATGGGGAAATAGCACAGTCTAAAGATATCCATATCTAAAAATACAAACTTGCAATGACAAGTTCTCACAAGCTGTATTTTGTCCTTCTGTGTTCTAGTGTTTTGTAATAGAAAGCTGGCTGGACTGCAAAATTATGAACACAACCTATCTTCAATTATAGATACTACTACAGCACTTTGTCTAAATTTTCTTGCATTCAGATTGTTTTTTCTTATGTGCTCAGAACAAGTTTACTGTACCTCTCTCACACTGAGCTGTGCTTAATTTACTAGTTATAAGCACACTGTGACCCTGACTAACCAAATAGATAATGGATAAAAATAAAACTATATTTGATCTCTCTGACATTCCTATTAAGGACTAGAAAAGAACCAGTTAAGAGAAATCAGGAGTCTGAAACAATTTTCCTGCTTCTATGCAAAGTGAAGATCTCTGTCATTTCCTTCTACAGCAGCTGATTGGGCCCCTGTTCTAACACTTAGAAACATGCAGGAGGAGGTTTGAAGGAGAGAACACCAGTACAGTAGTGTTGTAGGAGGCGTTCTGCTTGTTCCCTTGTACTTGGGACACCAAGGAATGCTTTTGCTAAAATATACTATAACTAGCTCTGCAGCAGCAAATGGTTATATTTGTTACCTATTCATTTTTTTGCATTCATTTAGTTATGAAAAAAAGCTTTAAATAAATATTGTGTCAGTTCCTCACTTGATATTTGCTTTGATAAATTCTTACTAGAAGGTGTATTTTTAAGACTGATAGACTTCTTCATCAGTTATCTTGAACTTATGTTACCTTTCAATAACTTTGGAACAATTTAAACCACTGTCAGCCACATCTAATATGATTTCAAGGGAATTGGCCATATTTCCTGTCAAAACCCATTTACACCTGAAGCAACTCCAGTGATGTGTACATCTAATATAACTATGCTGACAAATTGGACAGAGTGGAATGTAGTCTTCTACTTGCCCACATCATTGCGCATGAGAGTTATTTTCCCTACGTAATAATTGCACTCATGTAAGCAGATGAACTAGTTGAGCATTTTTTAGGCCACTTCATACTACCCTCTCCATTGTGGAAGCAATGAAAAGCATTGGTTGGACTGGATAGTAGGAAAGTAGTTGCTGTTACAGGCTTTGAGGAGATAAAATTTAGATCAATCTCTTTTTGAGGTCACCTGGTATCTTTAGAGAACAGATTGGTTTCCACGCATCTCCGAGCATAAGGCCAACAACTTTGCCTGGATCTGGTATGAGGAAGTAAGTGTACTACTGTACTGAAGCCAAACAGTTATCATCATTCACAGAGCTGAAGTTGCTCTTGAACAGTTTAAAAATGCAAATGTTCTCTACTTGGAGTGAACCACATGAGATTCACTCCACCTGCTTTGCACAGATCTGGCTGTATAATGCAGCTAGGTTTACAGATGTTCTCCAATGCAACACAGCCAGAGCGTATCAGTGAATTGAGCTCTGAAGCAACAATTAGAATATATATTTTGTCAGTGTTAAAAAGGTATATTTTCTGCTTGATAGTTATTCTGTTGCCAGAAGGAACACTCACCTCACTCACTTTTTGAATATGGAAAAGCTACGGAGGACTCCTAACAAGACTTCTCTGCTTTGGTGGCAATCAGCATGAATGTAGCAGGTGTTTGTTAGATTGGCTGTGCACAGGGTAAAATGCTTAAAAAATTGCAGACCACCTTGCCTCACTCTGAATCAAATTACCACTTCCCTCAATAACTAACTGATCGAAGAATTACTTTTTTGCCAATATTTTCACATCATTAGGACGAAATAAGAACAAGTTGTCTGTGATTATTACCATAGTGGGAAACTCCTTGCCAGGGTACGTTAGTTAGTTTGGTTATTAAGACAAAGTAATTTTGAAATGAAAGACGAAAGATGAAATACTGCAGATAGGAATCACTCTGGAAAGAATCTTATACAACACTTGTAAGAACATAACACTACCACAGTGGAGCAGAAAAAAGTCTGATTTGGCTCAGCATTTTCTCTGACATGTAAAAGAGTACAGGAACAAGGCAAGCCTTCTTGCCTTGATATCTCTGGATATCATTTGAGGTGTCAGGGACTTAAGGCCTTCTGACTTGGAGGTTGCCTTCAGACCAGTTCGCCTAATGACATTTGTACATCTGCCATCAGTGAACATGCATAAGAAGTTTTGGAATACATGTAGATTTTTGGCTTCTAGAACATCCAGTACATTCAGCTCCACAATTTATGAAGTGAATTAGTGCTTTGTTTATTTTAAACCTCTTACCTGATAATTTCATAAAGTGCCTCCTTGTTTTTCATTATTGTTATGTTTCCTGCCTTTATATTTCTAGTTATTCACAGTGCTCCAGATCTACCACACCATGTCGCTTGTTTGACAACATGATAACATGAGATTCTATGCTACATTTTGACACAGCGAACTTAACTCACCCTATACCGCATTTTAAGGTGTACTGAATCTGCTATTACACGACCTCACTAATCATTCATTCATCAAATTTGGGACGTATTTATTATACAGAAACTTGCAATTCAATTCTTGCATCTTAGCTTTTAAAGTTCAAATACAAATATATATATATATGTATATATGTAAATATAATCATTGATACCTCTGCTGTTGTTTTACTACCTATTTTATTTAATTTTCCTCATTGGGATTACATTTGTTTGGATAGTTCTTCACTTTGCTTTTTTTCTGGGACAGAAATCTTTAATTTCATTTTTCAGGTGTATGTTATTATTAAGTATATGCTGCTTCCCAAGTGGGTTCAGTCTAAATGTTTTCACAGTTCTTAAATCATTCTGCAGCAAATCTGGATGATTCCCCGTATGTGATATGGTTTCCTACATCATGGGAATCAAACTGGGAACATCACAAGCCTTGATGATGGAGATTCTCATCTTCAGCCTACATTGGGTTAACCTTTTACTTTGGGTTCTTGTCTTTTATTCCTTTTTATGTCCAATATCCGGACACATCATGCTCACTACAGTAATTAGATTCTTGTGAAGATTACGTCTAAATGCTTTGGATCCTTCAGCACATTTTCATTTAGTACAGAAGTCAGTTGTTTAGTCCTCACTGGAAACTCCTTGAGTGCCTATGTCATTGATAGAGATAATCTGATAACCTAGCAAGCTTGCTACCTTGGATTCAGAAGAGCAGACTTTGGACTCCTGAGAGATCTGATTGGCAGGGTAGCTTGGGAAAATGAGCTGGAGGGGAGAGGGGCCCAAGAAAGCTGGTTAGTGTTCAAGGATCACTTCCTTCAAGCTCAGGAGAGGTGCATCCCAAAAAAGAAGAAGTCGGGAAAAATAGCCATAAGGCCTATGTGGATGAAAAAGGAACTGCTAGACAAGCTCAGAACCAAAAAGGAGGCCTACAGAAGGTGGAAGCAAGGACAGGTAGACTGGAAGAAATATAGAGAAACTGAGCAGTCGGGAACCATATCAGGCAGGTGAAAGCTCAGGAAAAACTTCTATAGATATGTCAGAAAAAAAGGCAAGACTAGGGAGGCTGTGGGCCCTCTCCGGAAGGAAACGGGAGACCTGGCCACCCAGGACATGGATAAGGCTGAGGTACTGAATGACATTTTTACCTCAGTCTTCACTGGCAAGGGCTCTAACTGCACTGCCCAAGTAAAGGAAGAAAAAACCAGGGGCTCTGAGAATGAAGAAATGCCCACACTAGGAAAAGATCAAGTTCGAGAGCACCCGAGGAACCTGAAGGTGCATAAGTCCATGGAACCTGACAAAATCCATCCAAGGGTCCTGAGGGAGCTGGCAGAACAAGCTGCCAAGCTGCTTTCCATCATCTTTGAGAAACTGTGGCAATCTAGTGAAGTTCCTGCAGATTGGAAAACAGGGAACATAACCCTGATATTCAAAAAAGGGAAAAAAGAGGACCCAGGAAAGTACAGGCCAGTCAGTCTAACCTCTGTGCATGCAAGATCATGGAGCAGATTCTCCTGGAGTCTCTGCTAAGGCACATGGAAAATAGATAGGTGACTGGAGATAGCCAACATGGCTTCACCAAGGGCTAATCCTGCCTGACAAATCTGATGGCCTTCTATGATACTGCCACAAACTTGGTGGACAGAGGCAGAGGAATGGACGTCATCTATCTGGACTTATGCAAAGTATTTGACACTGTCCCCCATGACATCCTAGTCTCCAAATTGGAAAGTCAAGGGTTTGATGGATGGACCCCTTGGTGGATAAGAAACTGGCTGGATGGCCACACTCAAAGTGTTGTGGTCAACAGCTCAATGTCCAAGTGCAGCTGGTGATGAGTGGTGTCCCACAAAGGTCAGTACTGGGACCAATACTTTTTAACATCTTTG
>VZRU01020915.1:422914-443501 GCA_013398155.1 Pedionomus torquatus
GGGAGACCTGGCCACCCAGGACATGGATAAGGCTGAGGTACTGAATGACATTTTTACCTCAGTCTTCACTGGCAAGGGCTCTAACTGCACTGCCCAAGTAAAGGAAGAAAAAACCAGGGGCTCTGAGAATGAAGAAATGCCCACACTAGGAAAAGATCAAGTTCGAGAGCACCCGAGGAACCTGAAGGTGCATAAGTCCATGGAACCTGACAAAATCCATCCAAGGGTCCTGAGGGAGCTGGCAGAACAAGCTGCCAAGCTGCTTTCCATCATCTTTGAGAAACTGTGGCAATCTAGTGAAGTTCCTGCAGATTGGAAAACAGGGAACATAACCCTGATATTCAAAAAAGGGAAAAAAGAGGACCCAGGAAAGTACAGGCCAGTCAGTCTAACCTCTGTGCATGCAAGATCATGGAGCAGATTCTCCTGGAGTCTCTGCTAAGGCACATGGAAAATAGATAGGTGACTGGAGATAGCCAACATGGCTTCACCAAGGGCTAATCCTGCCTGACAAATCTGATGGCCTTCTATGATACTGCCACAAACTTGGTGGACAGAGGCAGAGGAATGGACGTCATCTATCTGGACTTATGCAAAGTATTTGACACTGTCCCCCATGACATCCTAGTCTCCAAATTGGAAAGTCAAGGGTTTGATGGATGGACCCCTTGGTGGATAAGAAACTGGCTGGATGGCCACACTCAAAGTGTTGTGGTCAACAGCTCAATGTCCAAGTGCAGCTGGTGATGAGTGGTGTCCCACAAAGGTCAGTACTGGGACCAATACTTTTTAACATCTTTGTTGGAGACATGTACCATGGGATAGAATGCACCTTCAGCAAATTTGCTGATGACACCAAGCTTGGTAGTGCAGTTGACACATTGGAGGGAAGGGACGCCATCCGGAGGGACCTGGACAGGCTTGAGAGATGGGCTAGTGCAAATCGCATGAAGTTTAACCAAGCCAAATACTGAGTCCTGCACCTGGGACATGGCAATCCCAGCCACAAATACAGGCTGGGCAGAGCAGCCCTGAGGAGAAGGAATTGGGATTGCTCATGGATGAAAAGATCAACATGAGCCGGCAGTGTGCACTGGCAGCCCAGAAAGCCAACCGTATCCTGGGCTGCATCAAAAGAAGCGTGACCAGCAGGTCGCGGAAGGTGATTCTCCCTTTCTACTTTGTGCTCATAAGACCCCACCTGCAATACTGTGTCCTGGAGTCCTCAGCTTAGAAGGGACATAGAACTGTTGGAATAGGTCCAGCAGAGGGCCACGGAGATGATTAGAGGTCTGGAACACCTCTCCTATGAGGACAGGCTAAGGGAGCTGGGTCTGTTCAGCCTGGAGAAGAGAAGGCTCTGCGGAGACCTTCTAGCAGCTTTCAGTATCTGAAGGGAGCCTACAGGAGAGCAGGAGAGGAAGTGTAGTGATAGGACAAGGGGTAATGGTTTTAAATTAGAAGAGGGGAGATTTAGATTGGATATTAGGAAGAAATTCTTTCCTGTGAGGGTGGTGGAACAGGTTGCCCAGAGAAGTTGTGGATGCCCCATCCCTGCAGGTGTTTAAGGCCAGGCTGGATAGGGCTTTGAGCAACCTGGTCTCGTGGGAGGTGTCCCTGCCCATGGCAGGGGGGTTGGAACTCCATGATCTTTGAGCTACCTTCCAACTCTAAACATTCTATGATTCTATGAAGTATCAGATTCTAAATGGTACTTTGGAGCACCAGATGAGAGAACATGTCTGTTCTCGGGGTTCATGGAAGTTGTTTTCCTTTTAGATACTAGCATTAGACTGATTGACTAAGTTGGATAGAAACATCTCTACACTCCAGTAATGTTTCAGTTTTTCTTTTGCCTTTAGTGTCTTTTCCTTAATAAAGTAGGAGCTTACTGGTTTTTTTTACGATGTGGAGTTTATAGAGCACTTTTATATAGCACTTTTTTTTTATTTGATAAAGCAGATATATTTATGGAACTTAGTGACGGCTTAAGATCAGTTACTACATCTTATGCAAAGCTAAAAAAACCTCTCCAAAAGTGCTGTCGTTTATTTGTCATGTAGAGCAAACAACCAACATCTGCCTGGTAACCCTGGCTGCAGTGTTTTATGCTGAAGTATGGAAGGCATAATCTTCTGTGGCAGTGACATTTTTCAGAAAATATACCATTACTAGTAGAGGTCACAAGATTTCTCTTGACCTGACAGTGTGGGCAGCCAGGATGGGTCTTCCTGTACTGATTTGTTGCAGTTGCGATATCAGTAATATAGCATCTTAACTGTGTTTTAATTTAGCTTTAGTTTAGTTAAAACTAGTAGGTTTTTTTGCCTGTGACCTGAACTGTCTGTAGAATAAAATGCAATGTGGGAGACTTCAGACACAGGATAATACCAGAGGTCCCACTTCAGAAATACAACCACAAATCACAATAACAACAAATCATAGTCAAACAGCATTCACTACATGTTTGTGACCTTGTAAATCAAGTAAAATCAGTTGTGGAGCTAACAGAAAACTGATCGTGAACTAAAGAAAAGAAAGGGTATGTGAGCTGACTGTGTTAAAACATATTTAAAAATAAAACTACGGGTACTCAACATCAAGGAGACAGCAGCCCTCAATATTGCATTTTTCCTATTGATGCCCCAGGATGCCAATGTCTCACTGTAGCCCATCCTCCTGTTCTGCTTAAGAAAGAAACATCAGCTTGAGACCCACAGTAATATTGTACAGGGAGTGCAATATGAAAGAAAAGGGGCAGACAATAGGAAACTTTTCAATATTATCTGTATTATAAATGAAGCTTTTCTGTATCAATTAGGTTTGTGATTGTTGGTAGCACTGTAACTGAACTAACAATAGATATTTGTCTTTCAATTAGCTTGTTAAGATTTCAATTAGATTGACAAAAATCCCTCAGCTCTACATATGTTTGTTCCCTTTTGCCTGTGACAAGATTTTGGGTTTTACTATAGATACCAAAATGGAAACTGGAGAAATTTCCAAAAGCCCTCTCTTGGTATTACCCAGACTATTAGTAGGACTTGCAGGGAGAGGAAATATTCTAAGTAGTTGGTTGAGAGTAATGCATACTTCTGGGTCAGTCAAACAGTATAATTGTAGCACATGCAGATGAGAATAGGCTCATCATTTTGATGGATGGACTTTGTTTCATTTCTATTTGCAGCTTATTATATGCTATGTTTCTTTATAAGAATGGGGCACATGAACAGGCAGCAATGTGACTGTTTGTTTTGTCTTGGCAATCAAGGTGGCAAGAGAGTCTCTGAAGAGAGGGATGATCACTTATTGCATTTGGACATACACAGCTAAAATATCTTCCAAGGTGTGACAGTGTCAGAGCTCAGCTAAAGCAGGCAGCCTGAAGCAAGACTGGACATTTACAGACTCTTGAAAAGAGGAGGAGCAAACTCACAGCTAAGACTTTGAAGTGACATTTTAGAAAGGACTTTTTCCTAGGCACCCATCAGGAACTACAGTTTGCTATAATGGAACATTTGCCTTTCTCTTTTCCTTTTTTAAAAACTATTACTTTTAAAATTTATTGCATTGCTTTAGATCACAGAAGATATTTCTCTTTTAATTTACTCCCCTTGTTGATGGTGGATATTTTCATTTATTAGAGTACAGCATTTGTACTTGATTCATAACTGTTTTTCCTGAATTTGCCTTTTAGACATCCCATGTTTTCTAAGAACAATAAAAAATGATCCCTGTAATCAGAAATTGCCTTAAGCAATCTTCAGTCAAGGGATGCTTTCATCATTGGAAAATACATAAAATGTTCAGTTATCCTAACTATTTTCTATCATCCTTTCATTTTAAGATGTTTAAAAATATGCAGGGATGAAACAAGGAAGGCCAAGGCCTCCTTGAAATTAGAATTGTCAAGGGATGTCAAAGTCAACAAGAAGGGTTTCTTCAAGTATATTGGAGGCAAAAGGAAAACAAGAGAAAATGTGAGCCTGCTGTTCAATGAGATAGGTGCCATGGTGACAGAGGATGCAGAGAAAGCAAAGCTGCTGAATGCCTTCTTCACTTCAGTCTTTACTGCTCAGGCCAGCCCTCAGAAGTCCCAGAATTTGGAGGTCACAGAGAAAATCTGGACAAAGATTTCCCTTTGGTTGCAGAAGATCAAGTTAGAGATCAGTTAAATAACATGGATATCTGCAGGTCCATGGGTCCTGATGGGATGCACCCACAAGTGCTGAGGAAGCTGGCAGAAGTCATTGCTAGGCCACTCCACCATCTTTGAAAGGTCCTGGACAAAAGGTGAGGTGTCTGAGGACTAGGGGAAAGCCAATGTCACTCCAGTCTTCAAAAAGGGCAAGAAGGAAGAGGTGAGAAACTACAAGCCTGTCAGCCTCGCCTCTGTCCCTGGAAATATGATGGAACATCTTGTTCTGGGCATCATCTCAAAGCATATGGAGGAAAAGAAAGCTATCAGAAGTAGTCAACATCACCAAGTGGAAATCACATCTGACTAACTTGATAGACTTCTATGATGGCATGACTGGATGGACAGAAGAGGAGAGGGCAGTAGCTTCAGCAAGGCTTTTGACACAGTATCCCACAGCATCCTCATAGGTAAGCTTAGGACATGGGGGTTAGATGAATGAACAGTGAAGTGGATTGAAAACTACCTGGAAGACAGAGCTCACAGAGTCATGATTAGTGGCACAGAATCATCTTGGAGGTCCATAAAAAGTGGTGTTCCCCAGGGCTCAGTACTGAGTCCAGTCCAGTCTTCAATATATTCATCAATGACCTGGATAAAGGAATGGAGTGTAAACTCACTGGCACCAGAAGGCTGTGCCGCCATACAGCAGAACTTGGACAGGATGGAGAGTTAGGCAGAGAGGAACCTGATGAAATTCAACAAGGGCAAGTGTAGGGTCCTGCACCTAGGGAGGAAAAACCCATGCACCAGTACAGGTTGGGGGCTGACCTGCTGGAGAGCAGCTCTGAGGAATAAGACCTGGAGTCCTGGTGGACAACAGGATGATCACGAGCCTGCGATGTGCCCTTGTGGCCAAGAAAGCCAATGGCATCCTGGGGTGCACCAAGAAGAGTATGACCAGTATGTCGAGGGAGGTTATCCTCCCCCTCTGCTCTGATGAGGCAGCAGCAATCTGGAGCTCTGTGTCCAATTCTGGGCTGCGCAGTTCAAGAAGAAGATGGAACTGTTGGAAGAGGGTAGAGCAAAGGACTACAAAGATGATTAGGGGCCTGGAATATCTCTCTTATGAGGAAAGGCTGAGGGACTTGGGCCTTTTCAGTCTGGAGAAGACTGAGGCGGGATGTGATCAATGCCTATAAATGCTTAAAGGGTGGGGTCAGTCTTTTTTCTGTGGTGCTCAGTGACAGGACAAGAGGTAACAGACACAAACTTGAACATAAGAAGTTCTATATAAACATGAGGATGAATTTCTTTCCTTTGAGGATGGCAGATCACTGGAACAAGTTGTCTAGAGAGGTGGTGAAGTCTCCATCTCTGGAGATATTCAAAACTCGTCTGGATGTGTTCCTGCGAGACCTGCTCTAGGTGGACTTGCTTTGGCAGGGGAGTTGGACTAGATGATCTCCAGAGGTCCTGTCCAACCCCATCCTATGACTCTGTGATTCGGTGAAACAGCTGTACTCCTTCGCATTTTCTCACTGCTTGCACATCATTCCTCTCAGCCTCCTTATCATAGAATAGTTATTTACCGTTTCCTAGTTCTGCAATATTTCTTCCAGACTAGTACCATTCCCTGAACTGAAACTTGTTTTCAGGCACATGTGGAGAAACTATTGTTACTGTTCAGTAAAATCACTTCTATATGTACTAATGTTAATATATCATGGAATCTTCTGAATTTATCTGCTTTCTTGTGACTTACAAATACCAGTATCTTCCAGTATACCAGTGATTCAAATTATTTCCTCAAGGTGAACAGGCTTTCATATTTCTATGATGAACTGCATTTTTCGGTTTTACCCCATCTGTAATTTCTCAAATTTCACTTTATCATTTTTTTAGTGATGCTCGCACTCCTTCCAATTTAATACTATCTTCAGATTTTATTAGTGTGCTCTTTGCTTTTTCTTTCAGCTTACTAATACAGACATTAAACAAATCTAAGTCTTGCCAGCTTTCACTAACAAACTCTAGCTCTTTTAGGTTCCTCCTCTTAATTAATTGCTTTTTATTATTTCTATTTTTGTACCCATTTAGACCTGCATGGTCATAAACTAATTGAAGGTGGTACTGAAAATTCTTAAGATGCCATAACAAATGTTTCACTAGAATCCAAATGTATATGATTTACTTCATTCCCATTGCCCATTAATTTTAATAATTGCACCAAAACAAGCAATGAAGTTTGACTGATGAGATATAGTTCTTCTAAAGCCTCACTGCCTACTGTTCATGGATATCTTCTCCCAGCTATTAATGATGGAATATACATTGCATTGTTTACGAGGCATTCAAATAATATATATGGAATTATAGTTGTCTGTATCAATCTTTTCTTTTCTGGAAATCCATACCACATTTTTTTTTCTCTATCTATCTAGTACATTCTCATACATCTGTGAGTTTATAGAAATTATCATCTGTAGATCTGTAGGCTTACTGAAGTCAGTAATTCACTTGATCTCAAAGGCAGCATGACATTCTTGCTGTGTTTGAAGTATATCATTAATACCTTCATGAACAGAGCTTTTAGATCTGTTTACAGATAAGATGCAGGGTCAGGTAGTATACTCTGAACATTAATCCATGGTCATTTGGTCCTGTTCACAAATATATCAGCACTCTCTTGAGAATAAGTATGCTAATTGTCACTCTTAATTGCCCCACACTCATTCACATTTCATAGCTCTCCCAGAACTTGAGTGTGACCAAGTATTGGGCCAGTTGCCAAGAAAGGTTGTGGGATTTCCAGCTTTGGAGCTATTAAAAACCCGACTGTATGTAGCCCTGAGCAACCTGCTTTAACTGGACCCCCTTTCAGCAGAGAGTTGGACTATATGACTTCTGGAGGTCTCTTCCAACTTACATCCAACTGATTCAGTGATTTTATGAACTTAATTTATTCAATGCTTAATTTTCAATCTGAAATTTTAATGAACTTCCTATAGACTCCTGTTCTTGTGTCAGTGTTACTTTTGAGTAATGCTATTACTTTCCTGATATTTACTCATTATAAACATATAGTGAGACAAATAAATTCAGCCTTGTTTTACACATATTTTCTGTGATAACAGGTTTTTAAAAAGGTGTTAGATGTTTCAGGCCTTTTAGACATTATTCATTTTGTCACAGAATCTTCATGGTTGAAAGGGATCTCTGAGGTCATCAAGTCCAACTACACACACACAAAACAAACAAATAAAAAAAATCCAAATAAAAACCCACCACCCAACCCCACAAAACAAATCACCCAACCTTGTTCCATGGGAATATCACTGGAATTAAAGTTAAAAGGGGAAAGGAGTAAAGGTGTCATAGTGACACAGATCACTGTAGCATCCCTAGAGAACTAAGACTCAAAAATATAGTTGAATATGTTTTGCCAAACACAATAATTAATTGACTACAATCCTTAAAGCATAGTTCTGTCCTGAAAAGTCACTGCAAAATTATAGTATTCATATTGTGTCTGACTACTTATTACTGAAACCTCTCTATTTGTAGCATTTTCATATGCCTTTTACTTAACAACATAAGTATTTCTAAGAACATAATTCAGTGTGTAGATATTGTAAGATCAGTAGAAATATATTTAAAAAGGAAAAGAAAGTATTCCAGTTGTCTCTGAGAAACCAAGTTGAACATGTATTGGACCCTCTCTTAGGCTACAAGAAGTCACTAGACTTGTGGACTGAGTAAAGTTGACAGGAATTGTTAGCAACAGACTTAAAAATATACAACATTATTTCACAGAATCTTTTTAATTCTTATTCACCACCTGCATTATACGTCATATGTAACTAAAAGAAGTTCTTCTCAATACATGAATTTTCAGTACTTGTATGTGGGAAAAATCCTGCTTCAAAAGCACAACAAGGTTTACAACAAAGCAGCATAATGATGCACAATGGTGGATCAGGGTACTAAATACCAAACCTCATCTGTTTTCAGATGGACTTTATGTTATCCAAAAACTTCCCATTATTAATTTATAAATAAATTAAAATTCATTGAGTCTGGGAAAACCTACTAGTGCTAAGAGTTTTACAGTGAAAATTTTGGAAAAACTTACATTGTGAGGTATATTTCAAAGGTATGATTTCACACTAAAGGCAATATTTCAAATAAACATGTGTATTTAAGTGCAAAATAAATTAAGGAAATAAATTATTAAATGAGAGTGCAAATGGCAAAATTCCTCTTATAAGCAAATGATCTTCTAAAAATGTACCAAAATCTGATTTCGGGACTCTGAACTGCTGCTGTATTACACAACTCTTAAAGAACTTTTTCTACACTTAATCACTACTCTGCAGCTTTTGAAATACTTAAACTGTTTGAAATATGGATTCTTACAGTAATTTAGGCATTCAGTATGGTTGATGCTGGGTTGCATCAACAAGCGCATCATCAGCAGGGAAAAAGAAGTCATTATTCCACTCTACTCAGCCCTTGTCAAGCCACACCTGGAAAGCTGTGTTTAGTTTTGGTCTCAGCTATACAAAAGAGATTTGGACAGGCTGGAGAGGATCCAGAGAAGGGCCACCCAGATGATGAAAGGACTTGGATGCCTGCCATATGGGGAAGGGCTGAGAGAATTGAGAAAAGAAGGCTTAGAATAGACCTTTTCACCCTGTTCCAGTATTTAATGTGTAGCTACAAAGAAAATGGAAACTCCCTTTTTACAAGGAGTCATAAGGAAAAGATTAGGGGTGATGGGTACAAGTTACTCTAGAGGACATTCTGATTGGAAACAAGAGGAAATATTTTCACAATGAGAACCATCATCCATTGGAATAATCTTCCCAGGGAAAAGGTGGGTTCCCCGAGACTGGACAGGATGTTGTAGCATCTTGTCTAGAACGTGCTTTTTCTAAGAAAGCCTGGACCGATGAACCTTCAGGTCCCTTCCAACCTAGTATTCTGTAATTTTATGAAGCTCTTCAATCAACATCTCTTTTGTGGAGGTATGTCTTGGCATACCCTAGTGCACAGGTACCTTATTGATACAGACTGGGACCCTACTATGTGCACCACAGCTCCCATCTGGAATTCATGTGGTTTCCACAATGAGGAGCAGAGAGTGCAAATGGTGTGTGCACAGCCTTATCTGGCCTTGGTATGGGACATGAGCTTGAAATATGCTTCGGAAACATGTGGAAACAGCTAGAAAGTCAAAACTAGTACTGCTCCCTGAAACCCAGATGTACCCTGTACTAAAAATGGATCAGTCAAGTCCTGGGCAGGATAACTCTATTGAAATAAACCTTGCCACTTGGCGGATTCCTTGGCTACTGAACAAACACTAAGCAGGGTGATACCACTAGAACAGCTTGTGATCCACAGACCCTTGGTTTCAGCAGAGGTTGTGCTGTTAAAAAACCTTGTAAATACACGCCTGCTCCCCACTCCTCTCCTCTTCATTTTTTTTTCTTTTCTTCCTGACCTCTGTCAAATTGAGCTTGAATTTGAATTTTAGCCCAATCTAATCACAGCATATACAAAGAGTATGACATTCCTGGTATATGCCTCTATCAGGAAATCAAACCAAGTTAGATGGTTTGACTCCAAATAAATAAATCAGGTGTTTAAAATGTATTCATGTTGATCCCTGGGACTGTAAATTGTTCTGTGTTCCTTTATTTAAAGGTGGATTCAATTCCTCTTAAAGATGCTCATGGATACAACAAAGTCTCATATAATACTAAGAAGCAATTAACCACAGAATGAGAAGGTAAAAAAATCGGCATATTCATTGGATACATATCTATGTACAATGAACACTTGGAAGCAAACAAGGGAACTCAGAGCATAAGCATCCAGAAAAAAGGTGAGGGACAAGGAGGGAAGAGGATCAGGGATAACACAGGGCAGGGGGCAGATCCCTTAGGGTTTTATCTTGCCAGTCGAATATAGATCTTGAATATAATTTGTGTATTCAACTTTGCCAGTTAAATACACATCTTGAATATAATTTGTGTATTTTACACTGTCGCACTAGGACCAATGCAGTGATTAGTTAATACTACTACATTCTAATTTAAGCAATAGGGTCTAAAACTAGGTACGGATTCCTTTCAGTGCTTCATGTATAAATTGTATATATTGCAGGGGAAAAAGGAAAAAAAAGAAAAAAGCTCTGACTTCACCCATGTCAAACCCATTTAAATAACTAAACCGGAGGTTTGAAATCTAGAATGGGAAAATTTAGTTTCTTTCTACCACCTTCTTCCTGCAAGACTCCCACTCTGCTTTTCTGTCGAGTTGTCTCTGTGGAGAAAGAGTCTTTTTATCCTCTCATATCCTCTCATATCCTCTCCATCTTTTCTTTCCCCTTCTATTTACTCTTTTCTACCTATCTTGATTTCCCTTCTTCTCTTTCCTCTTTTTCTGGATTGCACATAAGTATATCACTATAAATAGTCCTTCAATACTGGCTAATGTATTTGGTGATAATTTTCCAATCCCTTACAAAATAGGAAAGATAAATTCTTTCCCCCCAATTTTTCTTCTCTATTGAATTCTGCTATTTGATTTTTTCCTTCCCAGTACTTGTATATCTTCTTGCTCATTCTATTATCCTATTTTTGCCGTTCCTTTCTGTTTCTGCATCCTACCCCTCTCTCTGTTATCTCATTTGCTACTTGTTTGTTTTAATCTCCTTCACTTATGCCAGTGAACACACTAAAAAACCACACCTCTCAGTGGTCTGATATTTACCCAAATGCCTCAGGAAGAGAGAATGCCTGGGTACTTGCAACAAACGATGCCTAAAATAGAAATAGGGGAGAGGAGAAAGAGGAAAGAAAATTGTGTGGAGCTGCAATTACTGTAAGTCTTTCTAGTGAGGTGGTTGGATGATATATGTCTGATTCAGAGAGCCTTCACAGTCACAGGTGTGTAAAGCCACCTACACAGAATAACTCAGATTTTTTATGTCCATTACAAATACTGTCAAGCTGCACCATGGTTTGAACAACACTTATGTTTACCTTTTAAAAATGTTGTGAAGAAGAAGTATTGCTACTGCATTTACATTTTTATAGCATGGCTTGATCTGAAAGTGTTAGAGGAGATTGCCTGGCTTAAAGCCTGGCTCAATGATTCCCGGAGGATATTTTTTCATGCAGTATCCAACTACCATATGGCGTGCCAAGCAGCATAAAAGAGATTTCAGAAGCAATTCCATGATTACACTTACTATACATTAAAGGCACAGAACTATTGCAAATTATCTGGATGGTTCTTGCATAATACATTACTTTTCTCAGATCACAGATGACAAGCATCCACTACTAATCATTTTTATTTAAATGCATGACAATCTTTTTAAACAAATGACTCGTAGGAGCAGAATTCCTGTGATTCTAGAAGTATCTCCTTCCAGTACTGCCATTAAATGCCTCCTCAGTGACCTTGAGCAAATCATTCCTGATCCCACCAACCTGGTTGCCAACTATACTGTGTTCTGTCTGTCTTATATATTGTGACAGTGACAATCTCTCTTTGGAGTAGAGAGATTATTTTATAATTTTTTAAATTGTAAAATGCAGTGGAGCCTATACTAGTCTCTAGGAACTTCTGTAATAAATGCTTATTAATAATAATAATTAATCATGCTAATAGAATGAGTTTTGGAACATAACTGGCAAGCAAAAGTTAAGAGTCAATTATTTCAAAGATTTGGACCTGAGGGACAGTTGCAATGAGCAACGGTTGAAGACCACTTAAGTAAAACCACCTATTAAGACTGATTGAAATGTCTCAGCACAGGGAGAACAGAGGGAGAATAAGAATCCAGTTCTCCATAGCAACCTTCAACTTCCTTAGATAGGAAGTTGTTCTTTTCTCTGCTGAAATCATGTGATATTTTCTACGACCACCTCTTTCTCTGTGCAAAGCATTTACTGCTCCTTCTAGCAATTAGCAGTACTCTGGTCTATATTCCCCTTATAACCCCTTGCATGTGTTTTTTTCTCTGTTCTTTGTCACCTTTTGGACTTTTTTGCTAATTGGACTTCTATCACTGTAAGCTCAGGAAGGCTGTGAGAAGTATTTCAGTTCTTTCCTGGGGCTGCCCGAGTAGATATGCACCCTTCAATTCCTGGAACAAATGATATTCTAAAACCCTTGACCTTCAGAGGACACGTACTCTATGAACTGAGTAAAGCAGATGTCTTACAGTAAAGAAGAAGCACTGTTTTATCTTTAAACAAAAGAATGTAATTTAAAACTGCACCAAAGCACATACGTGCAAAATCACTGAATTAAGGTTACAGAGACAACTTCAGTCCTGGCATTTTCTAACTTTCTAGAACTACAGTGGGTAAGTGAGATTCTCTTATCCTAGGACTTTTTGGGTTTATGAAGCTGCTTAGGTTTAAAAGATAAACAAGCAAGAGTCATTCCCAATCTCTCATTTTGAAATCCCACTGTATTTTACTGACAACCTTCTAAAATTCAGAAATCATGTTTGTTTCCCTCAGTTTCCGAGGGGAGCGCATTCCAGTAGTCACAGCCTTTTCATTTTACATTGTTCTATTTTCACTGCACTTGTTTATTCCCTCTCTTCTCTCCCCACTTCTGTTGCAGTCTCCCTCTCTTAAACACCTTTTACTGCCTCTTCCTCTGCTGCTTCAAATCTGCCCACTTGGTTTCTCTTGCCAGCATCTCTCTCTCTCTCCTACTCATCATGCCAATTTTCTCTCTTTAAAACTCCCCCAAACTGTCCTCTTCACTCTCAGGATTTGCAACTGGGCTGTTTTTTTCCTTGGGCATCAAGACACAGAAGTTTTACTGTTTGGATTTCCTGTAGCCAAGCACACTGATATCCTGGTGCTATCATATATCATTTCAAGGGCACCTGTAATGTCTAGGATAGAGTCAGACTTCAAAAAATTTTAGCAATCAACCACTAATAAAACTCAGCATAATATATAGAATTTGAGATTTTTCAGAAATTCTTACCTTGGCTGTTTATGGGATCATTTTTTCACAGAGATACCTACATGTATGTATTTTATAGTGATGTCACTGCATATCCTGCTCCATGGGGTATGAGACCTAAATCTTTTTAAAGAGGCATAAACTAAACACTAAAAAATTAATGCTAATTTAGCTGAAATTTAACCCCCCTTATACTTCAGGCCAATACTTGAAGAACCTACAGTAATCAGTCCAGTCATGTTTAGACAAAGTTGTAAACAAATCAAATCTTGGATTTATAACAGAAATTAGAAGATAAAATCAGATATTTGCTGCCTGTGCTCCATAATATGTAGATATTCATCCTTTCCCACAATGTGGTAACTTCTTCAGGTTTCTATGCAACTTTTCACTCCTGCCCCTACACAAACACATGAAAACTCCCAGGGAGCTGGAAGCTGAATCAGAGGTCAGTGGTGGTAAAAATGTGTCTCTCCTGACTCCGTTCTAGGTACTGCAGAAAAGTGACAGTTTTTTGAGATACAAATTCCTGTCTCTGAAAGACTGCCTACCCCCCTTACTGGAAAGAAAAAAGATCTCGGGAGAAATTATATCTGAAGCAAAGAGTGGTAAGAGCTGGGGCCCTGAGGGCACGACTAGGACACCAGATTCCTGCCCAGCTCCCTGCTCTGGAACTCCTGCCATCTTGCCCATAGCCCAGGACCCCATATCAGTTCCCAGCTGGGGCTGGTCTTCAGCTCCCCACAGTCCTTCCCTCTCTGGCCATGGGCCACATTGAGCCATGCCCACTCACAGGCTCACATTCTGGCCTGTCCTCAGCCCATCCTTGTCCCCAGGAATGTACCCAATGCCCAGGACAGGGGCTGCCTCAGTGCCCCCCAGCTGCCCTGCTCTTGGCCAAGGCAGCGGGACAGGCTCTGGCTGCCAGGCCCTGCCCTGATGGACCCTCCATGGGGAGCCCCTGTAACTCCTGGCCCCCAGCCCCCAGGGAGCAATTGGCCCCCACTGTGCCTTGAAATTAAGGGCAGAAGCACTGCCTGCACTCTGGTGTGCTGATTAAAGTCTGAAACTTGAGGAAGCAGTGAGACCTATTCCACTGGAAGCAAATCAGAATTTGTAAGAGTTGTTTCTTTTACAGCTTTAAAGTTCTCAGAAAGGTTAAAAAAGCAAAAGCAAAAGACAGTCTGCCTTGTGCATTTCATGTGCAAAGGAATGGTATGGATGATGCAGAGTTGCATCATGATGCCTAGAGATTACTAGGCTCCAGTGATAAAAGGGAAATACTAGAAACTCACACGTGCAAGAAATCATTGGAAAGGTTCTTACAGAAAATTACCATGATGTCCCTGGACATGATGCTTATTTTCCTGTTCCTGACATAAATGGAACATAATAAATAAAAAGGAGAAGTTCAATGTAGTACATTTTCTGTCTAGTTTTTAATATCTGTATTTCAGGAAAAAAACAGGAAGTAGTTTTCAAGCATTCTGAATATACATATATTTTATGGATTTCAGTCAAACATGTAAAATGCACCAACGCATTCACACACAACACAAACGCACTTTTTTTCTAATTCCAGACAAACTTTTAAAGTAATTTTATTTAACATGTAATGTAAAGGTATTTTTTTGGCGATTTCTCTGGTATTCATAAATAAATCTTATTTAACTGTTTTTTCTTCTAGATACACAGTAACATCTTCTAAATGATAACACAGAATATTTATTGCTTTCTGGACAAGGAGGGTAATCATGCTGCTAGGGACCCCTCAAGAGGGAAGCTGGCAATGGGCTAATGAATACACAGTCAATTATTTCCTGAAAAGTCCTGATAACTGGAAAAAATGTTAGTTATCAAGACTTCATGCTTAATACAAGAAATCCAAATAATCTAATCTGACTATAGTCTGAATCACTGCAAAGAATATGTCCTTGTAGCAAGGAAGACATTTTGTGTTTTCCTATCTGCAGTAGCTCATACAGTTATTATGGCAGAGAGAAAGAAAAGAGAAGCAGAGAGGGAAGAATAGCTATTTTATTCAGCTTTCTGGTTCTATTGTCTCAGTGCTAACTGGTGTACGTAACTAGGACAAAGCCGTGAACTGCATTTATAGACACAGAGAATCTCAAATCTATAATGAGCATTTCTCAGAAAAGAAGGATCAAATTAAATCCACAGCTTAAAATATTATTTCCAAACAAGTTTTTAGAATTATCAGAATATATCTGCCTTGCGACTATGAAATAGCAGTACAAGACAGTCTTTATCTTAGCCTAATATAGGAATATAACATGGCTGCCAGTATGGTCCAGCTGATCAGGAATAACCCCAGCTGTTCGAGCTGGTCACACTGACACCTGCTGTCACAGCCAGGTTATTACCCGTTTACCCAGGGCCACAGGCAGTGACATATTTTCTCCTGCCTTTCAGCACAGCCTATATTTGCTACAAGGGGCCCATGTCACACTTTCAAGTTCTTGACTGTAGGGGAAAAATGCCCTTAACAAAGTAACATTGATGAGAAGAATAGAAATGACACATACCCTCTGGAGAAAGTAGATGTAGAGAACAAAGTTTTCAACCTCACCAGATTGAAACTGACTTTTTTTGAGCTAATGATGAAGGAGAAAGAATTAAATCTGCAGTAACTCAGATAGATGTCTTTCACCTGGCAACTGAGAACCCTTAGGACAATGTAAGCAAACACACCACAGCTGTGAACTGAAGAGGCACACTTTAAGGGCCTGATCCCAACATGCTACAGTTAATAACATTCCTGGTTCAGAAAAAAACCCAAAACCTTAAAGACTTTTTTCTTCCACTCCCACTCCTATTCTTCACCTCCCACTCCTGACATATCATGAGAAAAAATCTCAGACACATGATGGAACTGTTGATTTCTTTCTATGACCCACTCAATCAGAAATTAAAGAAGCACCAGTGGGAAACCACCACAGTGCATAAGCGGCTGAATAAGCCTGAGTGCCTTTAGCACACTTGCAAGACACTAAAAATGCATCTGTACAATTTTTCTTGTCATGTTGTAGATGCTACAAAAAATTCTGCATCAAAGATTTGTTTTCTTGGATTTTGTGGGAAGCTAATACTAAAAAGACAGGACAAATGACCAACAAGTGAATTTAACAGGACTTCTGTTCAAAAGAAATAAGTGCTAGAAAGTGACACAAAACAGTGCCACCATATGCAGGATGAGCTGCTGCTGCTGAATACTGAGGCAATGAATCAACAATTGCTTAATGAATACACCTTGAAGTCTGTATAAACCCCTGCTTTTCTACTCAGAGCAAGCCAATTGTTTTTCTTTGAACAATATATCATTTTGGCCGTTCAGACAGAAACTCTCCAAGGCAAAGATTATCCTAATTGGGAAACACTGGATGTGCGTTTGTACAAGGCCTACCAAAAGATCTCAGTCCCTTCAGTTCCACCTACAGGCATAAACACACAATAGCATCAGGAATACTCCAAATGTACATAAGAACTATGAGAGGACAGGGAAGATGTCACGTCTCTTCTGGTCACAGGGAAAATTACGAAAAGTGTGGAACCACAAAACTATGAATTTTATGGATTTGTCTGTTGGTGGCTGATTCACAGATCCAGCAGAAGCTTTTCCTGTATTAAATACAGTTATAAGTCTGTTCCTGGGCAGATCCTCTTGTGTCTGAAACGGTACAGCTGAGCTGCAGCCTTTCTTGCAGTTGCACCACTCTAATTATCTGGTCACTTAATTATGTGAAGTTTGTAGGAAGTGAGCCAACTAGTTCAGGATGAGGACACATCTGGAGACACATCCAGGGACATATAAACTTGAACAGAGAGAAGAGCACAATGTGATCAAAAGTTCCATTTCCTGAATTCAGTTTGGTCAAACTGAAAAGTCAGTTTGTCACAGGAGGCAAAGATGAGTATCTTAAAAGGTTTGTCTAAATATAAATAAAAATAAAATTGATTTGGTTGAGGATTTCCTTTCTCTTATATCTACAGAGATCTCTTGATTCTATGATTAAGCTACTGAAAAGGAAAATGTTATAATGATAAAGCATTTCTGTGACTAATTTTTAAGCCTGTGAAGAATGCTAATCTTACTTTATAACTCCTGGTTTTCCAGTATTAATATCCACCCATACCATGACCACTATATTACTCTTTTGAATGTTATCTTAATGATATACAATCATGTTATGAGATGTTCAATGTACTTGGAAATGAATACTCAAAATACACAGTGCTGAAGTTCACACATATGTAATATACTTCGGACATGTCCAGCAGAAAGGTTATAGGTCACATTCGCATCTGATATGGTCTGGTGTTGCTTGACAGATTTCAAACTGCACTTAATTATAGCAGATGCGAAGCTTTATTTATTAAAATTCATTAAGCCAAGATTCGGTATTGAATCCTAGAAAACAGATAGGAAAAAAAAGTAGTTTCTGCCTGTAAACACATGGGTTGCTTGTATTTGTATTATTTCATTTGTCTTTTATTAGTTATTAGTCTTCTGTAGAGCTATTTCCTGTGCAAAGTAGAGGTACAAGAGGGAATTCAATACTTTTAAGACTTGACTCTTTAGTGTTTCTACCCTCAGAAGAACAACTGTTCCAGAAGCTTCTGATGCAAGTTTTCTCCCAGAAAAAAACTTTTTGCTCAAATCTGACTATTTGCTCAGGTGAATCTTTTGGTAGCAATCTTCCATATTTTCAGTTTCAAGAGGAGAAAGTTCAAGAAAATAACAGAACTTGTCTTTCTATTTAGTTTGGTTTTATTGAGTCCATTTATGATCACTAAATCCAAAGTTATTTCATTCAAATAGCTCTTTTGCAATCAGTGTGTTTATCCCTTACTAAACCCAACTTTTGAAATGACAATGTTAATGAAAATAAAAATTTCTATTAGCTCTAGTAGGTTGAAATAATTAGACCCTAGCATTTGTACAGTACAATTTTAAGTCGTATTTATCTCCCTCGTAACTTCAATATAGCCTCATCAAAGGTCAAATCTGACATTTGTATTTAAGAAGGATATCTAACTCTATTTCATTAGAAGCTACTTTGCCAGCTTTTCCCAAATCAATTTTGACTCAAATAGATTACCACTTACTTCTTTGTCCTTCACATCATTAATGTGTGATATTATATCTATGTGTTCTACTTTTGTTACTCATGCTCAAGAATGATGAATTCAGACTGAAAGTGACTGTCCATTCTGAAAGAGAATTCTAAAAGATCTTAAATTGTTAGATCTAGCAAAAGAAAGACTGATAGATATTTGAGAACAGCAGTTATAGCCACCAGGAAAATAATGAGGAAAAAGAACGGTTTAACTTGGACAACATTGGCACATGCACACGTTACAGTCTAACAGGTTTTGTGATAGAGTATTAATAACAGAATCTTGTGATGTGATTGCCTGCCAAAGGTGGTTGCTGTACACTGTGACCCAGGTGGCTCTGTCCAATCCTGCTTGACAAAGTGTAAAAAAAATCAGTGATGATGTGGTTGTTTTTTGGGGTTTTTTTTTTTGCAATTAGAACCTTTTACTTCTCACTGGTACTTTGAATTTCCAGTATTACTTTCCCCTGCATTGTTTTGGAAAGACATCTTCCGTATACATTCATTCTTTTCTAGGTTTCATTTCTTCAAAGGTACGTAGGAAACTTGTTAGCAATTTACTTTAGTAAAACCAATGTTAGGTGGTTCAAAGCTGCCCATGAGTTTCTGAGGAACAGCATATGATACATGCAGACACATCTTGATCCTGTCTTCACTTGCCTGCCAAGTAAAGATAAGACATTTGCATGTTTGGAAATGGTTTTAAATGCACTTAGGTAGGAATGGAGAAAGGATGTTGTACATGGAGACATCATCTGAGCTTGACAGCATGCACATGTAATGTTTCTAAAATGTATATGAAACCCATCTGAATACTACCTTTCTGATGTTGACAGGAATTTTAGTTTAGCTAAGTTTTTGTAGTTATCTTGTAAACAGATATAGAATTTAAAAGACATTTAAAAAGTCAGGGGCCAAGGGGTGGGGGGGGGAAGGGGGGTAGGCTGGGCAGAAGAAAATTTATCAGTACTCTAATTTCTCTGATTTTTTTTGTTAATTATGCTTACTTTGCAAGTAAAAGTCCAGATAATAATCTTTCACTTTCAAACATAAAGAGCAGAAACTTTTTTGAAGCAGCTTATATTAAAGGAAAGTGGCTTCCACCCATTTTTTTTTCACCGAGCTTTACCTCCTCTTATATAATGGATATGCCTACATCTCATCTCTTTATATCTGAGGGTCTGGCATTTGGTGAGCGAGGCTGGGTGGGAAGACAGAATATTAGGAGAAAAAACTGTGCTATGGCTACATACCTGTCTGATTTAATTTCTTTCTCCTGCATTTATAAATGATGAATCTACTCTGACTGAAAAATACACACTGAGTCCATCGATTATGGAAATAGTTATATTTACTTAACTCTGCCCTGGTCAGTTGGAAATGATGCACTTTCTGTCCCATTGTTATATGTCTGTTTAAGACCTTATAAGTCATATTGACACTTGTGCAGTTGGTTCTCTTCCTGGAACTCTCTCAATAATAAACTCCAAACCCACTAGAAGTGTGCCTGATGAAGTATTTTACCTGGTTATTTTCAATCTTTATTCTAAATTTGCATATGGCATAAGAATGGGGGAAAAAAAATAATCATTCCAGTATGTTTGACAATCCCAAAAATTCTAGTTGGAAGAATACATTCAGCTATTGGAATCACTCAGAACTATAAGTAACTCCCAGTCCAATCTTTTCACTGAAGCGTCTTTTAGGCAGCATAACAAAAAGGCATGATGTGCCCATGCAATAAAGAGCAGTGTATTTGTTCTAAGTATTTTGCATACTTTAAAGGCACTGACATTTTGATTAAATATATTGTACATCAACATGAAAACCTGGTAGATGAATAATACACCTTGCTCAGATAATAAAACGGACAGTGTTTACAGGAGACTCAGAAATATTTCAGTTAAATAACTCTATAACTCCTTTTTTAACGATAGGAAGTTGTTCTTGTTTCAGCTGGGATAGAGTTAATTTTATTCTTAGTAGCTGTTGTATTTTGGACTTAGTATGAAAATAATGTTGACAATACATATTGTTGAAGTAGTTGCTAGGTAATGTTTATATTAAGTCAAGGATTTTTTCAGCTCCCCACAGAAGCTGAGAGGGAGTATAGATGGGAAAAGCTAGCCAAAGGAATATTCCATACCATAGATGTCATGCTCAGTTTATAAAGCAGGGTTGGTTGAGGGCCAGGGTTCTGCAATTAATGCTTGGGATGGACTGGGCAACTAATCATCAACTAACTGTGAGAACAGTTTGTGTTGCATCACTTTATTTTGTATATTCTTTTACTATTATTATT
>VZRU01020915.1:443511-645696 GCA_013398155.1 Pedionomus torquatus
CACATCATTAATGTGTGATATTATATCTATGTGTTCTACTTTTGTTACTCATGCTCAAGAATGATGAATTCAGACTGAAAGTGACTGTCCATTCTGAAAGAGAATTCTAAAAGATCTTAAATTGTTAGATCTAGCAAAAGAAAGACTGATAGATATTTGAGAACAGCAGTTATAGCCACCAGGAAAATAATGAGGAAAAAGAACGGTTTAACTTGGACAACATTGGCACATGCACACGTTACAGTCTAACAGGTTTTGTGATAGAGTATTAATAACAGAATCTTGTGATGTGATTGCCTGCCAAAGGTGGTTGCTGTACACTGTGACCCAGGTGGCTCTGTCCAATCCTGCTTGACAAAGTGTAAAAAAAATCAGTGATGATGTGGTTGTTTTTTGGGGTTTTTTTTTTTGCAATTAGAACCTTTTACTTCTCACTGGTACTTTGAATTTCCAGTATTACTTTCCCCTGCATTGTTTTGGAAAGACATCTTCCGTATACATTCATTCTTTTCTAGGTTTCATTTCTTCAAAGGTACGTAGGAAACTTGTTAGCAATTTACTTTAGTAAAACCAATGTTAGGTGGTTCAAAGCTGCCCATGAGTTTCTGAGGAACAGCATATGATACATGCAGACACATCTTGATCCTGTCTTCACTTGCCTGCCAAGTAAAGATAAGACATTTGCATGTTTGGAAATGGTTTTAAATGCACTTAGGTAGGAATGGAGAAAGGATGTTGTACATGGAGACATCATCTGAGCTTGACAGCATGCACATGTAATGTTTCTAAAATGTATATGAAACCCATCTGAATACTACCTTTCTGATGTTGACAGGAATTTTAGTTTAGCTAAGTTTTTGTAGTTATCTTGTAAACAGATATAGAATTTAAAAGACATTTAAAAAGTCAGGGGCCAAGGGGTGGGGGGGGGAAAGGGGGTAGGCTGGGCAGAAGAAAATTTATCAGTACTCTAATTTCTCTGATTTTTTTTGTTAATTATGCTTACTTTGGTAGTAAAAGTCCAGATAATAATCTTTCACTTTCAAACATAAAGAGCAGAAACTTTTTTGAAGCAGCTTATATTAAAGGAAAGTGGCTTCCACCCATTTTTTTTTCACCGAGCTTTACCTCCTCTTATATAATGGATATGCCTACATCTCATCTCTTTATATCTGAGGGTCTGGCATTTGGTGAGCGAGGCTGGGTGGGAAGACAGAATATTAGGAGAAAAAACTGTGCTATGGCTACATACCTGTCTGATTTAATTTCTTTCTCCTGCATTTATAAATGATGAATCTACTCTGACTGAAAAATACACACTGAGTCCATCGATTATGGAAATAGTTATATTTACTTAACTCTGCCCTGGTCAGTTGGAAATGATGCACTTTCTGTCCCATTGTTATATGTCTGTTTAAGACCTTATAAGTCATATTGACACTTGTGCAGTTGGTTCTCTTCCTGGAACTCTCTCAATAATAAACTCCAAACCCACTAGAAGTGTGCCTGATGAAGTATTTTACCTGGTTATTTTCAATCTTTATTCTAAATTTGCATATGGCATAAGAATGGGGGAAAAAAAATAATCATTCCAGTATGTTTGACAATCCCAAAAATTCTAGTTGGAAGAATACATTCAGCTATTGGAATCACTCAGAACTATAAGTAACTCCCAGTCCAATCTTTTCACTGAAGCGTCTTTTAGGCAGCATAACAAAAAGGCATGATGTGCCCATGCAATAAAGAGCAGTGTATTTGTTCTAAGTATTTTGCATACTTTAAAGGCACTGACATTTTGATTAAATATATTGTACATCAACATGAAAACCTGGTAGATGAATAATACACCTTGCTCAGATAATAAAACGGACAGTGTTTACAGGAGACTCAGAAATATTTCAGTTAAATAACTCTATAACTCCTTTTTTAACGATAGGAAGTTGTTCTTGTTTCAGCTGGGATAGAGTTAATTTTATTCTTAGTAGCTGTTGTATTTTGGACTTAGTATGAAAATAATGTTGACAATACATATTGTTGAAGTAGTTGCTAGGTAATGTTTATATTAAGTCAAGGATTTTTTCAGCTCCCCACAGAAGCTGAGAGGGAGTATAGATGGGAAAAGCTAGCCAAAGGAATATTCCATACCATAGATGTCATGCTCAGTTTATAAAGCAGGGTTGGTTGAGGGCCAGGGTTCTGCAATTAATGCTTGGGATGGACTGGGCAACTAATCATCAACTAACTGTGAGAACAGTTTGTGTTGCATCACTTTATTTTGTATATTCTTTTACTATTATTATTTTTATTAATATTATTATTTTTCTTCTCTATTACTTGTCTATTAAACTGTCTTTATCTCAAACCACAAATATTTTCCTCTCAATTTCTTCTTCTTCTCCCTACCCTACTTGGGGGAGGAACAGGGAGGAGTGAGTGATCGGCTGTGTGCTCCTAGCTGCCAGCTATGGTTAAACTGCAACAGAAGTATAGATTATTTCTTCTGCACACCAAGGCACTGATGTTCAGCACTGTTTGGTAGACATTAATGTATGCTTAAACTACACCAGAATCTATAGTTCAAATATTTGAATTCTGAAAGCATTACTATAAAAAAGCAATGATAAAAAAGAAATATTCATCTGCTGCGGAGGAATACAAAGAGGACATAAACTAAAAATTGCTACAAAAAAAGCTAAGAAAATAAGAAATATGAGCTTTCATCAGAGAAAGAAAATTATATTAAGTTACTTGAATAACAGTCTTTGTTTAGATTTTTACATGAGCCTTTCTACAATGTAACAGCAAAAAGAAAAATCTTAGTATTTGTATAATCTATTAGAAAATATAGTCACAAAAGTGTTTTCTGCTCCTAATGAATGAACCAGATTTAGTCAATTCATATACAGAGTATTCAGTCAAACTGTGAAATTCAATTTTACAAATTGTTAAACTATGGGAAGCAAAAATATGCAGCTAGAGACATGAGAAGATCTGTGTATTTTACAGCAGAGAGATAACATCATTTTGTGGAAATGATATAGGAAGACTTAAGAAATGCAACAAGAACTGAAATATCAGGAAAAAATATTGCTTACAGGAATGTTTGCTGGCCAAAAAAAGCAAATGTATATTGTGTGCTAGCAGTGGGTTGAAACAGATGACTTTTTAAAGAACTGCTGTGTCAAGAAGTTTTCTATGTTTTCTTGCCTGTGTAAAATCTAATCTGTCCAATTCCATCTAAGAGTTACTCTTAGAGTTGTTTTTTTTGTTTTGTTGTTTTTTTTTTATTATTTTATTTTATTTTTGGGGGTTTTTTTTGTGTTTTTTTTTTTAATACTCACAATATAAACATGAAAATAGACTGCAATGTTAAAGTAACTTTTTTTACCCCCAAATTTCTCTCTGAAATCACTGTTGATAGTCTGAAAAACATTTCTTTTCAACAGTCCTACTGATTTTAAGTGGAAGACAGACAAGTCTTACAGCATAATATATTTCTACCTTCTGAGTCTTAATTAATATCTACATTTTATACAGTGCTTCCACTTCTCTACTAAAGGAAGGCAGGCAATTTCATTGTCCACATACAGCATCTTCAGTCAGATTCTTCATTTAGTGTGTCCCACATCTGCATTTAAACACTGGATTTCTGATAGGGAACCCTCACCCAGCAATAAACAAGTAGTTAGATACCAGGTGTCTAATACAAGGGTGAAGCGTGGGCATATAATGAAGACAGTAAATTATTTGAGTATTCAGGAAGGCAAAAGTTGCTATTATTTCAGTCTTTATTATTAAATGAAATGAATTTATATGAATGTGCACTTAAATAATCTTATTCATATATCATAGCTTTAATCATATATGCCGTAAGCTGGTATAGTTCAGAAATTACTGTATTCCTCAAAAGTATTTTTATTTTACTCTAAGAAAGATTGTTAATTTGCCATGATATAACAGTGATTTGTCTCAGTTCCTGAAATAATTTTTTCCAGTTTACAGAATCAGAGTACACTATCCTTCCTGTGCTGAGCTAGGCCACTACCAGCATCCAAACCAAGTAGATGAAGGTAGTGTAGATATATCCTATTTAGCCTGCAGGAGAAAAGGCTCTGGGGATGCTGTATTGCAGCCTTTCCATACTGAAAGTGGGCTCATAAGAAAAATAGAGACAAACTTTTTAGCAGGTTCTGTTATGACAGGAGAAGGGGTAACGGTTTTAAACTGAAAAACACGAGATTTAGACAGAATAAGGCAAAATTTTTTTACCATGAGGGTGATGAAACACTGGAACTGCACAGCGAGGTGGTAGATGCACCATTCCAATAAACATTCAAGGTCAGGTGGGATTGGGCTGTGAACAACTTGATCTAGTTGAAGATGTCCCTGCTCACTGCAGGGAGGTTGGACTAGATGGCCTTAAATGTTCCTTTCCAACCCAAAGTATTCCATGATTCTATGATTCCATAGTGACTCTACACTGCATTACACTCTGGTGACTAGGTGTAGCAATCTTTTGTGAATGTTATTTTTCTTTTTTCCCCCTTTCTTTGGAAATAGGTAGCATCTGCAGTGATTCTTGAAATACTGTGATCAAAGTTACAGAGCACTGGATAAGAAAATCAAGGAAACTAGAAATAGCAAAATGTGGGATGCTTCTTGATAGGTGTTATTTTGCAGCTCATTGCAAGTACAACACTGAAATATTGCCATTAGTTACGTATACATTTTGCTGGTTTTATGCACACAAGAAAGACTTAAAAATGAGGAGAAAAAGCATCTTCCAAACTAAACATCATCATCATCACGATCTTGATACTAACATTTTCCTGTCTCAAAGGGAGGTTTTTCCTCCTTACTTTCAAAACAATGCAGAATGGGAAAACAGCACAATACATATCAGCAAATATACTAAAAAAAAATATGGATATCACTGTACACTTATGGGGGATCTGGAAAGTTCAAGGATCCATGATGGAGCTTTTAAAATAATCTTCTATTCTAATTTTAGAAATTTATGAATAAATAAATAAATTCTTCTAACCTAATTTTTAAGATGGCATCTCAAAATTTCTAGTCCTGAATGACGATGTCTTAAATTATGCAAGCTTACAGATGTTCTTGAACATTGCCCTCCTGTAGATTTCAGTTAGACTATTCACAAAATGTGTGTTTAAGCAGTCTTAATCTGTTGGTGAGATGCGGATCTCAGCAAATATTGCAAAACAGGAAAAGCACATTTGAGAATTATTTCTTGGTGAACTAAACCAACCAAATATTTTTGATTTCCATCTAATTTATAAATGACCAGCAGAAGAAGGCCTGATTCAGTTCAGATTTGCACTGATTCTGGTCCCAAGGACCAGAGAAACTGTTGCTGGTGGTAGGTATACAAAAGCCATGTGTTTAAATAACATGGTAATCATGGCTTTAGGAATAAAATTCACATACCTGAGAGTTAAGTGTTTAAGTTTTTTTGAACAGTGAATCATAGGATCATAGAATTGTTGAGTTTGGAAAAGACCCTTAAGGTCATCAGATCCAACTGTTAATCCAGCACAGCAAAATCCACCACTAAGCCATGTCCCTCAGCACTCCTTTTAAATTAAGATGGTGACCCCATCACTTCCCTGGGGATTTTGTTACAAGGCTTGACAACCCTTTTGGTGAAGAAATTTTCCCTAATATCCAATCTAAACCTTCCTTGGTGCAACTTGAGACCATTTCCTCTCCTCCCATCACCTGTTATTTGGGAAAGGGACTGACTCTCTACAATCTCCTTTTTGATAGCTGTATAGGGCCCCTTAGGTGCTAGAGGCCAATACTCAGCCTTGAGTAAAGTACACATAAAACAAGCTAACAGAAAACTGATAAAATAAATGTTTAAAATTCTGCTTCATTGGCATCTACAGGGATTGATACCTTTAACCACTTTTCATACATAGATATCTATGTCATGCAGATGATTGACTAATTCCCTTTTAAATGAAACTGCCAGAAAGATAAAAGCAATGCTGTCCCAGACACCTTTTACTGCAAAGAAGGAGACCTGGATTTTTGGTCCTCATCAGCCAGAAGGAGTTCAAAAGCATCTTATGTCTGGCAACTCTAGATTAAGGTCACTTACTTCACAACCTGTTCAATTGTGCCACAGGCTCTGTATAAAGATATAATTCACAGGGCCAGAAAATTACAAACAGGGAGCCTGATCCTAACCAAATGATGATGCCTCTTCCTTGAAGGGTGCAGAAATACTGTTTCAGGGACTTCTTATATATTCAGCACTAAATGATCACTTAGAATTCATATAGGCTCAGAAACTGTGGGTTCAATATCCAGCTTTGCCCTCTCTTCACTTTTCAACCACTGTAGAAATCGAACAAGTTCATAGGGGCTTCAGATTTTTGGTAATTATTATTAATTATTTTTCTTTTTAAAACTACACTGACAAGGGCTAGTATACCAGTATAATCTTAGCAGTACTTCTTTTAGCATCACAGGCTTCTTTAATCAGTGAGAGATAATTGGACAAAATGTGCAGCTTCAATACAGGCAGAATCATCTCATGGCAAAGAGCTCTTGGGCATCTTTACCAGTACTGGCAGTTCACTCCAGCAGGAAGAACTACTGATGTGGTGAAAGGATGCCACTTGACTTTCATGTCTCTGACTGAGCTTTTGCAGCCACAATAGGCTGTTTGTCTGTTGTTTACTTGTTTTTGCTCATAAACTCATCCAAAGTTAAATGGAAGTCATTGAAATAAAATATAATGCCATAAAACCATTTTGATGCTGTCTCTTTTCAGAAAATGTTGCCCTTATTTGAGTACAGGGTGTCACTGCATTAAATTCTCCATTGTGCTTGTTGATTAATTTAGGTTTTGCTCCAAGGCTCTTCTGTGGTTTTACTGAGGAAGGAAGTGTATAACTAAAACAGAAAATGAAACAACAGAAAATTGGTGGTCAGTAAAATCTTTTTTCCTGCAAAGCCAGATCTTAGTTATAACAATATCCAAATTATTTATTTATAACCATAACCATTTATAACCATATTTATAACCATAACAGGCCTGTTTATGTCTGTTTAGATTCCCAAGCTTTTTACATGGCATCATTGCTCTCTGTCCTTATTTGAGATGTGCTTTTAAAGGCAGGAATAATTTTGGTATTAAATATATCTATTTTTTCCTTTAAACTTTAGCTGCAGTTATATTGTGACCTTTTTAACCACCTACTGCAGTTTTCTTTCAGCAAATAAATAATCAAGAGACTCTCAGTTCAGTAAAGCAAGAGCTTAAATTTAGGGAGACAGTAATTTGACAGACATGCATACTTAATGTGCAGGTATCAAACTAGACTCAAATGGATTGAAGATAATGAACCTACTTATATAACCAAGCTGAGCACATGCTGTATAGCATTTTTGTATATTATGGTTTTGTTCTACATTTTTCCATTAAAAATTAGCAAGAAGGCCTAATCTGTATCCCTGTATCTCTTCTCATAGCTGATGAAAAAAAAATTACAAGTGTAATTGACATCATATCTTGTAAAAATTCTAGTATTTTCACCTAGCTGCAGAAGAAGTTGAAAATACAAGGTACATTAAGTTTGGTATTTAAAAATTACTTTATATGTAAATATTCCAAAAGATTGAAAAAGAAAGCACACAGGCTGGAGTAGAATAAATAAATATTTCTAAGTTAACTGATTGTGTGCACAAGAGCAAAGTAAGTAAATTTTGAATTATTTGGTAACCAGAACACTTTTTTTTTTCCTGGAAATAAATATAATCCTTATGTTATTCATTGCCTTTTTACCTCTCAAGTAACTGCTTGGGAGTTTCCACGTTTCACTGCTTACATTATTTTAAAGGGCAAAATATCCCTCAAACTAAAATTTCATTATTTTTACACATCCTTCTGGAAAGACTGCATAGAATGTAATAAAAAAATGTAATTTAACAATTATCAGAATTTATGTCCTCTACAGCATACTGAAGAAGAGGCTAAAATATGAGCTTTAAGGGAGATGTGAGAGCAAGGAAAACCCAGACTTAAAAGCATGTGGATTTACTCAGTGCACTGTACAGAAACCCAGGTTTTGAATATTTATAAGACATAATTCATTAAAATCTTATTATAATGCTTCTGATAATGCTTTATTGTTATTATTATTTTTCTTGCTATGTAGTTCTCTCTGCTGACACAGGTAATCCCTGCAACCAGGTTGTTTACACCTAAATGGGTTCTACTTTGCATGTGTGAGCGCTATCTGTCTTGTTAAATTCATTTCAATACATGAGAAAGTAAAGGTACCAGATCAATGTGTAGGGAAAAGTGGCACATGATATAAGCCAATCAGATTTAAGAGGCAATCAAAAATACTGAGATACAATTGTATTAATAAATCATGTGAGGTTTGTAGTTTTTATTTAAGCAGACTGAGACCAGGTTTTCTGCTTCACAAATTTCAGACCTCCTCATTATTAAGAAAATATGGCATAGGAATCATATAGCCAGAAGAGTTCTCTTCTTTGTTATTATTTGTTATTAATAAAATGTTTTGCTGCATTAAAAAAAAAAAGACAAAAAAACCCACCCAAAAACAAAAACAAACCACCAAAAACCACATTTGTCATATTTGAAATCCCAGGCCTGTTTGCACATTGATAATACAGAATATAGGATCTATACTGCTTTTAAATAAATACTGAAAAGTTTATTCAATACCAACTGTGGCATTCATAAAGTTATGCAAGATTATGCCACAAAAGGTAAATATCAAACTGTTTTCTGTTCTGATTACAGCTGTTGTCATGAGAATAGATTGACCATGTACCACTTACTACTTTCATTAGAATATCTGCTTGGTAACAATGGTAACACAATGGAAGACTAATGATATTATATGAAATTTCTCTTACTTCATAAATAAGACTCTAACAAGGGCAGAAAATGACTCAAAAGTGCTTTTGGGAACATAATCAACCTTGTAGGATCATGATTACCCATTTTTTTTTATTATCCACCAAGAGTGGAGAAAAAGCAAAATATTAATTTTTTAACCCCTGACTCACTACAAACCTTTTGTTAGAAAATAAGTATTCTTTGTTAGAACATGCCTTATTCCCAGTGAGGGCTCATTTATCATTTTATTTCATTCAAAAAAGTCTATCAATTTAATCTGATATTTCCAGTATTAATGTCACAGAATGCATTGCCTGTCCTTTGACAAGATACTTGTGTGTTGCCATATGTCAATAGCATATTTTCAATATTTTTATTATGTTCATTATCTTTACTTTTGCCTGCAAGAAGCAGCTCTATTGGATCATTGCTTACAGTCTGATCATCAGGACAATCTCCAGACTACTGCAGACTGTCTCTCATTTTAGAATTGCATGGCACTATGTTGGTTAAATGCAATCAAAAGTTGTTCAAATGAAATAGTTCTTCTTTGTTTAAAATAAATTGTTTTGGTTTATTATCTGATATTTGACATATTTACACTTTATTTTGATATTACCTTAAAATGATAGATTCATTTTGAATAACCATTTAAAACTGTGTAGATATCAAAGAAAGTACTGACACTCTAAAAAGACATAGAATAAATAGATCTACATTGCAGTCAAAATTACAATCATGAAGGAGCATAAACCTCATGGACTTGAAGTCTGGTCAAAATAATGTACTCTTTACCGGCTAATTATACAAATATATCAAATTCATTATTAAGGAGTGATTCTGTTTTTCTGGTTCTGTATTGCTCTATATGTTAGTATATGTAATGCCTTAATTATTGCCATTCTAGTTGGTGCAATAACTCCTGGATTTGTGCCAATACCTGTGGAATGATTCTGGTTCAATGGTCCCTATCTGACATAATGTTTAAGTCTGGGCTTTCAATGGATCTGTTAGTAAACTTGACATCAGGAACACGGTTAAGTGATGAACTGGTAGTAACATGACAGCATTTTAATTTGTATTTTTGATACATGCAAAGATATTTCTGTAATTTAAAAGAAAAACATTTTGCTCTGCTTCCATAGAGTTATGGGGAGATGGAACACAGAAGACAACAGCTAGAAATCGCATCATTAAGTTAACATGTAGCATTGGGAATCATAACCATAGCCTGTGAAATTTAGAATTATATTGTATTCTCCATTGCTCAGAATAATATTACGGATTCCAGGATATTATCCCCAGCACATCCCATGAATGCATATAAATATTACATTTAGTTAACTAGCTAGGCAAGAAATCTTTCTTACTCAACATTATCAGAGAAGATGGTGACAACATTAAAAACCATCATGAATACACCATTCTCTCAGCTAAAAATCTATTCAGCCGTAATTTAGCAGCTATTCAGCACAATCGGGTTTTTTGTGAAATTGCTTTGCTTGGAGCTGTTTATCTAGCATATTACTTTTCATTTAAACTTGTTTAAATCCTGATACATGTTCATATTATTCTCTTTATGATCTGGCCATGCTGCATAGCTTAAGCTTAATAAAAGATCTTCTATTCAAATTAAGTAGGAAGTAGTATCAATATTGTCCTTATAATCTTTAAAACATTTAGATTCTTAACTGATAAAAACCAAAACATAATTTTCAATATTTTGTCTTTGTTTCTGGGCATTTCAGTTTTATGGAAATTTCAATTTTATCAGGTATATTCCTTTAAGAAATGTCAGGAAATGTAATGTTGGCCTTTACTGTTTCGTTTTAAAAGAATTCAAGCAGCCTAGCTCATAGGAGAGAATGGTAAATTGAGTTGTACTCTCAGGAAGCAGAACAGGACTGAATTAAATACAGTAAAAAGAAAGTATATGGTAAACCTACTTTACATGAAACCCTCATAAATTAGAAGATAAATATAAGTTTATCTACACTTTATGCTTCCTCTGTGCTGAAACGGAATGTATGATGAATCAGTCCTTATTTAATGACTTGATGGTCTCTTGATCTGTTTACGTGCTGCATACAGAAGAACTTTTTATGCAGAATGAGATTCTGAATACCTCTGATAAAACACTATGGAGTGGAAGCATGGATAACAAAAGCATATCAAGGAATTGGTATAATTTATCTTAGATTTTGCCATACTGATGATGCAAATGCATAGTTACAATGCTACTAACATTTCAATGCATTTTTCAGAATATTGGGATGCTTCAAAGAACAAAAGACTTAAAATAATCCTCTTCATCTACTTTGTATTGAAATTCTTTACTAGACTCAAATTATCAAACATCACTCATGAAATGGTCTGTATTTTCTAATGGTAATAGCCTCTGGAAGTCAACATAACAGAACTATATTTTTTTCTGTTTTTGAAGAATGGTTTTCCACCGAATAGGGCTTGACCAAAATTTTAGTTTGAATACTGATCAGATATTATCAGTGAGGACATAAAGGCTTTGATTGATGTTATGGATAGGCACACGAAGGTCTTTGCTTCCCTCTAGTGACTGGTCAAGGAAGAAATTTAATTGAATGTACTCATGTTGCTAGACCATGGCACAGAGATTCAGCAAAGGATTAAACTGATATAACATTGAAGACGTATACTTGTGACAACACTTGATAAAATATGGCAGATTTACACTGGATGTCTTTGGTTTTGGTGGAGTTTTACAGTTTTATCAGGCAGAGATACTATTTCAGTAACGACTTGGGGATGCCCTCTAAGATGCTTTTCAAAACACTATCCCAAACATTTCTTTTAAGATCATTTTGCCATTCAAACACCTTTCTTGTAGAAAGACAGATCAGGCTTTGATGAATTATATGACGTTTGATTTACTAGAAAGAATAATTATTAAAGGAGGAGACTTCAATCAGATTTAAATCCATGCATTGGAAGCAAAGATGAGCAATCCTATGGTCTTCAAATGCTCAAAAATTATTTGTGTTCTGTCCTTTTATTACAAGTAGGTGTATTTATACCAGCTGTAGTTCTGGTTTGTGCTGACTGCAAAGAAGTTTAAAAGAAACAATTATATGTTTGCACAAAACTACACAACATGATTTACTTATAAGCAATTTATGTATGTGATCTGTTCCTCTTTTGAGACTTAAGAGGAGAGAATGGTAGCAGGGTACTTCCCACAGCTCCTTCTCACATGGATAAGCTATATTTTCCAGATTTTCCATCTTCTTGGGTGACATGAGTAGATTTCATTTTTGTTTAAGGCTGGCATAATACAAAGAACTTTAGTGCTCCTGCACTTCTGTTGGTTTATCAGAGCTAAATTCTTCAGGACTGACAACAGTCAGGAGATCATCAGAATGAATGAGGCAAAACCAGAAATATCATTATAAAACTGTTTAACCTCCAGTGTTCTGCAACATGGCAGGGAAATTATACTGGCTTTGAGACCAGCTACAGAGCATTCTCAGAGAGGACTCTGGAATTTAGAGCTCTAACTTTACTGGGGTATGATGAGTGACCTTGGACATACTGCTTTCATTATGTCCTAGTTTCCACCATTTATAAAACAAGGGGATCAGTACCAGCCTCTGTGGTGAATTGCTTTTAAATCTACAGGTATAACACACTTTAGGAGTTACATGATATAAATGAGAAAGGTTGATAAACTTCTGCAGTTGTAATTGTGTTATATTGTACTTTTGGAAGTTTTATTGCATTTGGTGAACACTGCTTTCCTCTACAAGGAGTCATTCCAAGTACAGCATGATGTTGGATTCACAGATCTCATTGGCTGCATTTCTGGGTGAGGTATTACTGGGGAAAACAGCGATCAAATTTTATTTGACTCACTAATATCTATGAATTTTTCTGGAAACACAGACATAAAGCCAAATTATGACCAACTCTTTTTTTCTGTTCTAAAGTTTATTCGAATTTCTTAGTTATCTTCTGCTGTCACTATGCACTAAAAATCTGTCAAAAGTCCAATTTAAATTTGACTAAGAAGATAAAACCACTGGTCCTTTTTATTCACATTTCAGAATTATAATTACCTGATAATATAAGAAATCACTATATTTAGTTTCTGAAAATCAACATTTACATAAAAGCAATAAATACCAACTGAGTTCTCAACGAATGAAGTTGATTAAAAAATTTAAAATTTAGAAAGAAAAATTCTTATCATGAATTAATTTGATTTTTTTTTTTTCTATAAATCTCAGCAGGCCATACAAGCTCTGTTCATGGCCGTGTAGGTGTTAGTGAAGAGTAGTATAAAAAAGAACTTGATTATAAATTCCTCCCATATATACTGATTCATTTTGTGTGTCACTTAAGCAAAGAAAATTTTTGTCTGATTCTTTTTCAACATAAAGACACTCCATTTTATAATGTATAATATGTATGTATTTCAGAATGAAGTACTCCTGCATTGCAGGAGTACTCCTGCATTAGCAGTTTGTACATTTAAAAATTTTTAAATTTAGGACTTGCATCACTTGACCAGTAATTTGCCATTTCATCTGATCTGATTTAAATCATTCAAAGCCTTTTAGTTTTCTGTGAGGGAGTTTGGATCAGGTTTTTCCTTCCATACTATTTTATCGAAAAAGAATATGATTATGTAGAGTCTTTCGATTCTTTATGCAAGACTACCAGAAATAGAAAATTATTTAGTGTATGCTATAACACAGATTCCATTATGGGAAGTTATTCATAAAAGTAGGTACTCCAGGAGGCATATATCTTTTGAATAAATTAATTAACATTAACTCTTCCATTACATTCACAAACATAAACATAGAAGCTAAGACAGCAAGCAAATTTTCAGCTTTGAAAAATATAAAATACAATTGAAAAACACTGAAAAGCTGGACCAACCAATCTGACTGAAGTTAATGGAAGCAGCAATGCTTCAGCTGATGTATATTGCCAAGCTATCCTTACGTAATTTAATTGTGGAGGAATGGCTAGCTGAGAAGGGTCACATAGATGTGATTACGCTGGCCGAGCAGGAGCTCGAGAAACACCGAAACCAGCCACTCTGATTGGCAAAGAGTCAAGGGCATCCTCCCCCTGGAGGAGTAACAGTAGGCCTGTGACTGCCTAGGCACAGGAAAAAGGGAGATAAGAGAACCGCGAAGAAGGTACTAGGAGCAGGTGGACATTTACGGAGCTAGCCAACTATGAGCTCACCTTTTGCAATGTGCATGAGATACTTGTACTTGTTAATTGCACCTGTTATAAAAAGACTGAGCTATCCCAATAAAGTTGAAGCTTGCTGATCACTCATATTGAGTGTATCCCTGTCTTCCCTCCGTCGCGACATTTAATCTCATTAAATTTTTATTCTACTTATAGAAATATCTATTTCTTCCATATATTCCTAGTGAAAAAATAATATAACTGTAAAGTAATATAAAGGAAGCAGAGGCTATCATTCATATTTCCAGAAGTGATTTCTGATTTACGATATTTTAATTATTTGATTATTAGCTTGAGACATTTCGATATGAGTTATATAGAGTTGTCTTGAACATATTTTCAAAAGCTTACAAGGTTAGACCAAACAAAGAATAACTGTAATAGTCCACTACAGCATTTTTAAAAAACAAACTGGAGAGGAGAGGAAAAAAGCAAATCAGTCTTCCTGTCAATTTTATCACAGGAAAACAAAATGCTAAAGCTGTTTTGCTGTATGCGTGCAAGCTTATATCCTAAAGCTAAGTTGCACTTTGGCCTATAGGCAAATCTGAGAAAATCACAACTAACTGTTAGACTGCATTTTATTTGCATTGAATGAATTGCTTTATGTACTATTTCTCCATGATTGTATCCAGGGACAATGGGAGAAAAACAATTAAAAGCTCTAGGGGATGATTCTAAAAAAACAATTGTAAAAAATTTTAATGGAGGATGTTATAATATGTCTGGAGTGAAACTCTGAAGTTATATAAATGTATGCAATTTCTCATTTCTCATATACAGGTATTTCTAGTTTCACATAGCTTTAGGGTAGAAAATCTACACCACTGTCAATGTAATTTTTTACAACAATGGAAAAAAATAATAGAGCAGATCCACCACTTGCTTTAAACTAAAACTGAACCAGGTCAAAATACTCGCAGTATTAAAAATTTCAGTTAATTGCACTGTACTTCTGCAAACTGTATATACAGCAGGAGCAAACTGCTATGAGCACATACATGGATAAAAAACCCAGCTGTCATACTGTCATACATCCTTCTGCAGCAACTGGTAGAACAGAGGTCGAGACTGATAAAGCTCTTTCCTTACCCAGTGCTGTGAGATGTCCATCACATACAGCTGTGAAGCATGTCAACAACTGTCACTGTCCTGTGAAGAGCATGTGCCCACATGACATCCAACCCATTTCTAAAAGAATGAACACCAGCTGCATTGTTTTCCTAATCAGTCAGTGACTATTGAAATTCCCATCTCACCTCCTTCCAGTGACCCTCCATGTCCACCCCATCTTCCACGCCCTCATTCTGATGGTGGTAGCTGAGAGCTGCATGTGAGGATGGTAGTCATTATGCTCGGTATTGCAGCACCCAGCTTCCAGCCTATTACTGTGTTTTGAGTTCTGCACCATGGTTCGGGGTCTAGGGTCTGGGTGAAGTGGCTAACTTTTTCAGGCCAAACTTTTGTGGATCCTAGAGCTCCATATAGACTGTCTGTTATGGCATCTGTCACATATATAAGTATCAGAGAAAGAAACAAAGTTCAGTGGAGCTGTTGAGACAAAACTGCCACAGTAAACGGATTTTTTTAAATGGAAATGTGTGCATACATATAAAGATTCTTTGACCCCTTCCAGGCTTACACAGACTTGCCCAGACTTACATAAAGCAAAACAGTGCTAGGTAAAAAAACCACTGATAGTGACATGGCTGAAATTTAGGTGTGGCATAGCAACAACCACATGGAAAGAGTGATATAATTAAATATAGAGGTGCTGGGAATCAGCTGCCCAACCCAGTAATATTTTCCTAAATAATATGGCAGAGTTCCAGCAGCACACATTATGAGCAACAGAGTCCAGAGGAGCTGACATCTCAGTGGGCCTGGGTTGCTCCTGTGAGGCTGAAGAGTGTGTTTCAAACTCCTCAAGTAACTCTGTAAAGAAACAAATGAGGGGCTGGTTCCTGTGGTCCCCAAGTAAATACTCTAACCATATGATTACTTGCTGATTGAGAATATATCTGAGGTCTCCCTCTCCATTGTTCTTTGCCTTTCCAGAAAGGTAGAAGAGACAAGAGAAAAAAATAATCAGAAGTTTGGTTTAATCTTAAAACAATTCTGTGTGGTGTAAAAATGAGCCGTAGTACCTGACCAATATATTGTCTTTCTGTTTGTGGACTGAGACATTAGAAATAACGAATCACAAACAATTCCTGACAGCAGAGGTAGTCTGTTCACGCCAGACAGCACAAAGTAAAAAAGATACAACTCTTTTTTAGTATTAATTTGATTGGTTTAAGGAACTAAATTGCTTATTCTCACAACATCAATTACAAATATTCCACACATTTCCCCATTTACTGAAATAAGCATTCAGTATTCTAAGACTATTGAAATCAACATTTAGAATACATTTTCTGAAATGAATGGAAAATTTCTGAATTTTTTTCTGAGAGGAAAAAATTCATCTCTTTCATACTATTGATGCAAGCAGCTTCATGCAGAGAAGCTGGAAATACTGAAGAAAACACCAGAACTCATAAACAGTGTAGTTTCAATCAACACAGGCAGATGTGCTGTACATATTGGGAGAATCAAGTAAAATAAAATGTTTGAGTTTGCCCTTTATAATACATGACATAATATTTCATTCTTTAGTTGTACTCTCTTAATATAGTATACAGATTTGACTAGTTGCCTATAAAGAGCACATAAGACTGCCAGGCTGATAAATGGAAAACCTTATAAAATATCATCACAAGGAAGAATCACTAAATATGATAGAAAGAATGGATTAAAACTGCTTTTTCTGATGTTAGGATGACTAAATTGTCACAGATATTAATGAAGGTAGGATAATTTAATGATTTGGTGTGATTAAACAGCTCACATATAGAACTTTCTTCAAAGGTGGATGACAAGGAACTGTTAGGTATGGATGAATCTTGTGAGAAGCATGCCCAAAACCCAAATAGATAAAGCTTCTCCCGCTGTTGGAGAAACTGACAAGGGCAGTGGAGGAGATAGCATGTACCAAATGTGAACTTGCAATACGTGTAGATAAAGATGTGTGAGAAGTGGCTAAAAAGGTCACAAAATCTGTGAGAGGTTATGGCTGGCTATATGCTAATGAGAAAAGCAAAGAGTTTTCATCTGAAAAGCAATTAATATAAAAAAAACCTGTCTCAGCATAGACTACTGATTAGTTTAGCACTTTCAGCTAAAAGCTGAATATTTTTTGTTGGTTTTATTCCAAAATACTTGCCAAATCCTGGTTATGCAAAAATTACCCAATTTGGAAGGACATGAGCACAGCACAACTCTGTAGGATTTGCAGTGTGGATCAGGCTATTAATCCATCAGATCCAGTTGCCTGACACTTAGAAAGATGTGGGAAAAATAAAAGAACTCAACATCATCATGGGCACCTAACCAATTGTATAGTCTTCTTCATATTTATTTATTAAGATTTAAAATTATAAGAATTGATTCAGCCATATAGAGCTTTCATGGTAACTCAAAATTCATGGTTGTAGAATATAAATCCTGAAGTATTCCTGAGTAAATAAAAATAAAATGCTCTGAAACAAAAATAAACTGTATAACAAAAATAAAATTATGAATCAACTGTAACAAGTATCATTAGGGACGGAGGAAAACAGTAGAATTTGCTATATAAATCAATACACGTACATGTGTAAAACAAGTGATGGTGATGTCCATGAAGAACTTACTGATACAGCCTAAATTATTGTGAATGTTTGATGGTTCATATAACTTTTCAAAACTGATGGATCTCCAAGAATACTCCTAATCTTCAACTATTTTAACATCTACAATAGCTACTATTAAATGACTAGAAAAGATATCCTTCAGAATACAAAAGTATGTGTTTTTCCTCAAAACTTCACACTACTTTATGCAAATTTTATGTAAATTCTAGATGTGTCAAAGTTTGCTTTTCCATCCAGATTCAAAAGCATACTGAAACCAGTGTATATGTAGCACTGAACTTCTCTATAAACAGTACTAAGAGAAACACATGAAAACCAGTGGTAAACACAAAATACATTTGCAACAGCTTTGCATGTTAATCCTGAATACCTGCATGAAATCTTTTAATCACTTTGCTTGGTTTTTTGGTAGTCTAATTCCATGCAAATATGTGTTTGATATTCTGAACTGGAGCAGTAAAATCAGAGTGTGGACTTAAGGTAATACATGTAAAAAAGGATTAATAAAGCACTGTTCTTCTACTGTGTAAGCAAAACATTGTGAAGAGAAAACAAAGAACATGTTCCAAATGCTTTGCATTCCATGTGCACATAATAATACATAATGTCAAGTCTTGCTATGTACTTTATTCCACACACTTTACAGAAATAGAGTATTATGATGTTGATGCCAAGGAACTGCATTACGATGCTTTTGTCGAGGCACAGACCGTGGTTCCAGTTCCATTTGGAGTGATTTCTAGTATCATGTCTAAGGTTTCTCATTTCTATGCTGTCATGTTTCTCAGCCACCACAGTGCTGATGTAAAATCAGACTCAGGGATACAAACACTCACAAAGTCACAGGCATACAATTTCTCACACTGTAGATGAGTCTGTAGCATAAGATATACATAATATATCTGGACAAGGAGTACAATATCATTTTAATGGCAATCACATAGAGATTTTTCTTGAAACAATCTGTATTTAGGCAACATTCACCAGGACCTTAATGGAGGATTCACTATGACAGATTAATGCAGAAAATTACAACTGCCTAAACTTGGAATCCGTTTTAAACCACACTGACTTTACTGATTTACTTCTTTACAGTGACGTTTTCTATTTTGGTATAGAAGGGGAACATGCTGAAAAAAGTAGAAGACTTCTAGCAAGCTTTTGCTATTTAGAATACAGCTATTATTTTACTAAACTAAAATGAAAATTTGCACCAACTAAAATGAAGATTGCTGTGGGTGTCACACTTGAAAATTATATTTCTCCTTGCAGTAACAGAAAAGGAAGCCTTCCTCAGTCTGTTTGTTTGTTTACCCACTTGCTTGTTGCCCAGCAACTACAAGGAACTATAGTTCCTATCAAGGAACTACAGTTCTTAGATATCCTCATTTTAATCTTCAAAAAGCAAATTACTATTTGAGTATTCTCTTCCTGGAGATATATTCTTTCAATTTACATAGCTACTGAAAGGAAGCCAAGTGATTGGAGAATTCTGTACTTTCACTCTGTGAAAGTTTCATTTTTCCTGCCCTCATACCAAGCCATTTACTGACCAGCTACTTAAATACTGTTAGGTACTTGGTAATATAAGAGCCATAGCAACAGAAGCAAACATCCATCACTTACATTCTTGAATCATCCCACAGCACACAGTAGGGATTCAATGTACCCTAAGAAGAAAACAAACAAACATATTAGTAATAGGTATACAAAAAATATGTCATGCTTGACTTAAATATTTATCTGTGTCTCCTCCTACAAGATCCCACTCTGACAAATTTATGTCATGAAATTCCAAAAGCTTAAGGTTAATTCAAATGGAGTATTTAAAACACACTTGAATCTCAAAGCAGACTATTTGCTGTATTCTCTCTCTTAGGTACAGTAAGCATGAAGTTGTCTATTCAGTATATCCTAGCAGAATTGAATTACAAAATAAGAGTTAATCTGTTATGAGACTCAACTGAACATTTTTGGGCGTGCTTAGAACCAGAACTGCAGGCCCTTAGAGAACCTGGATGCCAAAACCAGTAATGCCATTAAAATTTTTAAGCATATGTTGAGCAAAATGTCTGGAGACATTGGAGATTTCAGATGACCCTGCACTCAGTACCCAAGTACTTTTGTCATTAAGTCCCGAATCAGCAGAATTTTTCTCAAATAGTTTTTTTTTTTTTTAATTTGAGTTTTACAATCCTATCTCCAACTTCTTTGAAGTCAGTGGAAGATTTCTGATTCAATTCAGGACAGGACAGGAATCTAAGTTTATTACAAATCATTAAACTGTGGGTAATATTTTGGGAAACTGAAATGTTTTTATTACTTATGTTTATTTTCCTGCCTAGGAAGAGTTAAGAGAAAATTAAAATAAAGGTTTGTCCCTGGTCTTGTAAATTTTCTTTTATCAAAACTCAGATTGGTTTAGAAGTACTTAACTAGCTAAATACTGTAAAACTGTATTCCTGTTCATTATAAACACTGGATAGTCCCAGAAGTCAGAACTTTATGATTTTGATATAAAATACAGAATAAATATTTATTTTTAACAAAAACACAGATGTGGAAGAAGCAGGTGGAATACACTATTTTCTTATGTTGGCACTAGTGTAGTTCTTTCATGAACAATGTTGGTGTAAGAGATATAAATATAGTTTCACATCGGAAAGCACACCTTGATATTTCACTCTGAAGTGTTTTATTTATAGAAACTTGGCAACCTGTGAAGTAAAAATCTATTAAGCATTTAAATTCTTCCATCCACCTCTTTGTCAAAGATAATAAAAAAGTCCTTCTGAATTTGCTTGTGAGAGAGGCAGTTAAGGAAATCTTGACCCACTACTTCAGTATTTTGCTGATTGCACAGAATTTTATGAGTAGAGTATAAATATTTAAAATCAACATATACTTACAGCACTTTATATTAACATAGCACTGTACAAACATAAATAAAGGATGCTACATTCCCCGGAGCACTTATAATATAAAAAGAATGGGGAAGATGGCACAGGGATAATAGGTCCATTAAGATTCATCCTGCATCAGTAACCAAAGACTTTCAGATATGGTGATATAAGAGGATACAGAAAAATAAGAATGACATAATGATGATGCAGAATTATTTTTTTTTTAAATATAATTTTATAAGAAGTATTGATTCGCATCCTGAGAGTAGGTGAAGAGATTCTATTTGCTATCTGATATAAATATATTCGTACCCAAAAAGTACTCCTATAGCTGAATTGTGATAAGACCTTGCATATTTGAGACCTGCCTTTTGTAGTAGCTGATGTCATACAGTTTATGCTTGCTATTTCCACAGCGTAGTTGAAAGAACACAGAAATACTTTCAGCAAAAATGTCCATTATAAAAAAAATTGCTATAAAATAGAGGGAAATAAAAGCCCTTGCAGAAAGCTGAAACACAATAAAACTGCTGCTGTCAGACCACATTCTTCAGTCTCTTTGAAATGGGTTCAAATTAAAAAAAAAAAAAAAAAAAAACAAAACAACAACAAAACCCAAAATATTTTGGATGTTGGATGTTACAGTTACTAGTAAGAGATTAAGCAGAAACATGGAAAGCAAGATAAACATTATTCCTGTTCCATAAGAAGTTCTTGTGTGAGGGTTTTCTCTGCCAGACATGGCAGCTTGCAAGGGCACAGTAGCCTTTCAGAATTTCTTGCTCTTTTGGTATTCTTATCAAACACCTTTCAAGCACTGCAAGGACCACAAGAAGCCTGTCTTCCAGGTTTCTTCTTTGTCCTTACCCTGTTGCTCCCTTTTTCAGTGTCCTTCTGGATCTGGCCTGCTGGCAATGTCTCCTTACACTGCTGTCGAGCTATCTCCAACAACTATCATTTTCTGTGAGGGCAGCAATATTTCATCACAGCTCTTGCCAGTTAGGTACTTCGCTGTGGCTAAGGAAGCAGCTACTGCATTCATTCGTGTTTATGACAGTTGCAGTATTGGTTTGTGTACTGCACTACAGTAAAGGACTTGCACATCTCCAAAATAGACATATGTGTGTGACTATGTATATATATACAACTTTGCCTGGCACATGAAACAGCTTTTGAGATGTGATTGGCAACTTTGACAGCTATGCAGCAGAGTGCTTGCTACATTTTCTAGCCAGGTTTTTCAGCCTCATTGAAAGTTTGATATGCTATGCTGCTGCTGGCTTGTCACTTTAGCATCCCCAGAGTAAAATTCTGTGTTGTCAGAAGGTGAGAGGTCATATGCTCTTGGAAGCAAACAGGATTTTGTTAGAGTTCTGCAGTTTTTAAGAGATTACTTCAGTGTCTCTTTAATCAAACTCTTGGAAAAATATGATCAGATTCATCAAAGTGTTCACAGTGCATAAAACCAAATATATTATCTAAATAATGCATTGCAAGCCACATTTTCAATGTGGCCAACTGTCTGTTAAATTTTAATTTGTTTGCAAATCCAAATACCATGCTATATTCCAAGCAGCATGTGTAATTGTGATTTACACTTCCTCCACAAAATAATCCTGTTTTTATTAATAAACTGAAAAAATGATATAAAACAAATTATGATAAATTTCTAATAAATTAAAATTTTAAGGCTAATTTGAATTAAACAGATTATTAACCTATTAATTTTCCCATCATTTTTCATAATCTTTTAACTGCTTACTTTATTCAGTGGATGGGAAATTTGTTCCAAGCACTTGATACTTACTTCTCTGGATTAAATTACAGGACAAAAACTGACACAAAGATAAAAAAAATGTTCTGATATCTGTTGGAGAGGTTATTGTATTTTCATCTTTTCAAGACATGAGCTAATACAATATTCATTAATATTCTGTTACTGTAAGGCTGACAAATCAAGGTGACAATCAGTGTTTCTAATCCGACCTTTTGTAACAGTGAAGTTTCACTGCATTTCCAATATTTTGAAACTTCGCAAAAACTTGCTCTGTAAATTACACAAAGGGATGGATTGAAAAAAAAAAAAAAAAGCCCCTAAGAATTTCCTAAAATTACAGCTTGTGGGGGTGCAGCTGCTCTAGATTTCTTGTGTTGTGCTAGTTTTAATAGCTTGTGTTTGACTTACAAGTATTTTCAATGCTCACATTTTGCTTACTGGTATAGTTTTTATTTCTTTTCAAATTTCTTTTCTAGAACAAATTATCAAAGTAATTACAATCTTCCTTTCCCCCACCCCCAACTTCCTTCCTCATGCTTTTGTAAGTAGTAATTCCAATTTCAAAATATAGAAGTCATAGTCCAATATTCCTTATTCACAACTCATATAAGTAGCCCCACAATCGTTCTTAAGATAATAGAAATGAAAATCTAGCATTGAAAAATACCATAAATTCTTTTTAATAAGGATTGTAGTAAGATCAAAATAAGTATTTTTTTTAAAAAAAGCAGTTTTATTTTTCCCCTGATATATATGATTAATTTGTGGTCTACTTCAGCAAATATTGTATTACATTTTTAGTGAAATTTCTGACAGGAACAAAAGTTATATTAAAGACAGGTATTGTCTCTCATCATATGCATTGTAATTTAGGTTCAAAACCAAAACAAAACACCAAAGCTACACACACTAAAACATCTTAAAATTAGATAGAAACAATATCTCTACAATTTTTCATCCATCAAGTTCTAATCCTACTGAAAGGTAAGGAGTAAACTCAATTTATGTTCTTCTATTCCTGTTTTTTTTCTCTGCTTGACTTTGCAGTGAATTTCACTGAGATGTTCTTTGTAATATCATTTTTCTGGGAAGTGAATGACCATTGATGGCAAAGTAGTTTCTTCTAACCTTCTAAAATGTAAATCAAAGATCTAGAGTTCAAAGAGTTTTCTTCGTACTTTTGACCAGAGACATCAATCCAAATTTGCTATTGACTGAAATATTTGGAAATCCTCCAGCTCAGTTGTTCCTATATGACTACTTCAGCAACTGTTTATAATAAAAAAGCACAGCTTTACAGTCTTTAACAATACCGTTTACTAAAGCTCTACTATGTCTATTTTAATTGTCTTTATGATTATTCAAAGTAAACTCTCAGTAACATAAACAAAGTTTATATGTCATGCCTTCACATTATTTCCCCAATATTGTATGTGACAAAAATTTCCCGTAGCAGATATATTTTATTCTCCCTGTGGCTGCTGGGAAATTGCTGACAGTAGAAAGAAAAACTGTTAATACTTTTCATAGTTAGACACAGAATAATTTTTTTTTTCAGATTTAAACTATTTTAATGCCAGATTAGAGCCCAAAAAGTACAGAACTAGAAATAATCACACAAAAACCCCTCAAACAGTTATAAGTAAGCTAAATTGGAACACAAACATTTTTTTCAATGTCTGCTACAACAGGTTAGGTAAGACTTGGCTTTTTAGTATAAAATAATTGAAGAAGAGAAAGCCTGAAGATCTACATAGCTCTATGACATATGCAAGGAGCAAAAGGTTAAGCGTTCTTCAATTGTATTAATCAAAGTGGTTAATGGAGAGTTTTTGGTAGAAATTGTTGTTCAAATGAAAACTTCAAAATTCACGGAAAACCAATTAATTTTGTCTCGCATATACACATACATGAAACAAGTTCACATTCTCTTCAAAACATGTTAGACTATTCCTGGGCCTAACTTTTAACAGCTAAACTGAGTTTTATTAGCTGATATTTAATACAACCTCACTTGTGTCTCTCATATGATCTGGTAAATAGTCTTGGAAAAACATATCAACTATCCTTGTACTTACATTAGACAGATGGGCTAGTTCTATCTCCAGGAAAGAATCTGTAGTTTTGGGCTCAGGTCGTATAGTAACAACGATGATTTTTGAATTAACAACTGTAAAATTCCTGAGAGGAAGAAAAAAAAAAAAAAAGAAGGAAAGGAAGATTTAACTTAGTATGAGGTTAAAGGAAGCTTCTGATATATTTAAAGAAGTATTTCTTTGGTATTTTCCATGACTTCAGTTGGCAAATCACCAGGGAGATTTGAAAATGTTCACTTTACCAACCATATCTGACACATTAAAGACTGAAAAGCAGTGTGCCATTCCTTAAAGTACATTTTACTAATTCAAAGGGTTTATTGGTAACACAAACATTCTGTCAAGGTTTGAATGCATATAATTTTCTTCTCTCAACATCGACCCACCAGCTAGGCTCTGAAACAGACAGCCATTTTTATTTTTCTTCCAAAGTGCTCTGTTGTGCTTTTTTCTGACTGTAAAATGAAAAATTGTGAAGATGTATGAGTGCAATGGGAGATTCGACAGTTCTGTTGATTCCATGCTGGTGAAAAAAACCTACCCGTTTCTAATTTTTTGAAGAAACATTGCATTTGGTGTATGAGTTCATTCATCATCTCACTACTTTTAAAAATATAATCTTTAGTTGTGCTGTGACTGAAATCTCACCAAAACCAATCAATTTTTTTCAAATATGTGTGTTTAGATTTGTTCTTATGTTATTGTACCAGGAGACTCAAAATATTTTTTTGTTAATGTCTCTAATTCACCATCAACCTCTCATTTCATATTAAATATGGATCACTATGTTTTGCAGCTACCTTTCTGGAATGTTATGCTAATAAAGTCATAAATAGACATTGATATGATGTTCATGTCTGTGACACTTGCTTTTTATGACCCATCATCTTAGAACAACTATCAGTTATCAGACCAACTGTTTCTGATGATCATTATGATATTTCCTTCTGTTGATTGCACATACACAAACATAAAACCTTGCAGAAAGACATGTTCACACATTAGCAAAAAAGAAGCTAGGCAGCTTAGATGTAATTATAATAGAGAGTATAAATATTCTTTTGTTGTTATTGTTTAATTGTTTATTTTCTTTAGGGAAATGGCATTTAGGAGAGGTTTTCATTTTGCTGGATCATTGAAACACAAATTGCCATGGCTACAGTAACAGAAACTTAACTCAGTTGGCACTTTACTCAGCACAAAGAATGAAATAACTCTTCTGGGGTGAGGTATGAATTCTAGTCCAATTTTACTCAGCCAAATCATATAATGGAAATATAATGCTTTGTATTTTACTTAATTCCTATTTCTTCCCTTTGGTTACAATTTAAAGTCTCACACATTGTTGATAAAAGCATATCTCTCTATCAGACTGATATTTAATGTTTGATACACTTTCAGTGTGTCCAGTAGAGGGGGAGTAATACCGGTACTCTGGTAGATAATGAAATCCTCATTTTGCTCACAGAATACCTGTGATGTACCAGATGGGGATTTTCTGGTGGTAGCTTTGAAACACTTTCCCTAAAGAAATACTGACATATTATTTATTTATTTATTTATTTTATTTTAAACAAAGAAGTTCCTTGTGTTGATGCAGAAGCTTGCATATCTTTTAGTGAGGATGATAAATAATGTATGGAAATGTGTGTCACCTTTTTTTATTCTGAAAACTTCAAAACCCAGGTGTCATGCAGTCAAATATTTACTTTATGCTAAGTAAATGCTAACTCCTGTAAAGCCAGGGACTGAAGTCATATGGAAAGTAGTAAAACTTTCTGGGTATTTGATTGCAGCCAGTAGACATTAACTCTTTCATCAGGTTGTCAAGGCATAAATGATGTGATCTTTGAACTCAATCATAAGCCCCTTTTACTTAATTTACCTTGGTCTATTGTTATATTTATCTTTATTTCCACCACTAACATATTTCATCAACTGGCATTTTATTTAGAACAGCACCAAATAAGATGCTTATCCAGATCTGTTTTTTTAATTCCTATATCGTGTGCAACTACCACAATTCAGTATATCACCCAAAAACTGTGTTCTTAACTCACTTCACATTTTACAGAGTTTCTTCCATATGCAATGTTATTTTAGTGAAGCCTTTCACTATATTCCACACTAATGCAGTTATCACAATAATGCTTATTACTATTAAATATGATTAGTACAAATAGTAATTAACATATACCCATATATACTGATAGTTTTCCATTGCAAAATGTAGGCAAACAAAAATAAACCTTTTCCAAATGCTGTGGGATGTAGGAAAACCTTCACTTCATTTATGTACTTAAATGAGTGTAAAATGATAAGCTACCTGGTAATCAAGATTCTTTTGAAACTTGCATTTTAGTTCTAGTTTTTAAAGAGCATAATAGCTTAATAAATTCATCACTAACTTCAGCTGCAGCTTTTGTCCAATTGAGAATTCCACCTGAATGACCAATAAAATGGTCTGAATCCATTCAATAGTATTGAATATCTTCAGGGATGATATAGTGGGAATGAGTGCACCCTCACCAGGTTTACAGAGATGCCAAGCTGAGCGGTGCAATTGACACACCTGAGGAATGGGATGCCATCCAGAGAGACCTTGTCAGTCTTGAGAAGTGGGTCTGTCTGAACACCATAAAGTTTAACAAGGCCAAGTGCAAGGTCCTGCACCTACGCTTAAGCAACCCCCAATATCAATATAGACTGGGGGGATGAATGAATTGAGAGAAGCCATAGGGAGAAGGACTTAGGGATACTAGTGAATGAAAAATTGGATGTGAACCAGTAACATGTGCTTGCGACCCAGAAGACCAACTGTGTCCTGGGGTGCATCCAAAGAAACAGCCAGCAGCTTGAAATCCCACCTTGAGTACTGTGTCCATCTCTGGGGTCCGCAGCACAGGAAAGACATGAACCTCTTGGAGCAGGCCCAGAGGAGGGCCACAAAAATGATCAGAGGGCTGGAGCACCTCTCCTGCGATGGAAGGCTGGAAGAGTTGGGGTTGTTCAGCCTGGGGAAGAGAAGGCTTCTGGAAGACCTCATTGCAGGCTTTGAATACTTAAGGGGGGCTTAAAAGAAAGATGGTGAGAGACCTTTTACCAAGGCCTGTAATGACAGGAAAAGGTGTGATGGTTTTAAATTGAAAGAGGGTATATTTAGATCAGACATAAGGAAGAAATTCTTTAAAATGAGTGTGGTAAGACACTGGAACAGTTTGCCAGAGAAGCTGTGTTCCATCATTGGAAGTGTTCAAGGTCAGGTTAGATGGGGCTTTGAGAAACCTGACCTATTTGAAAGTGTCCCTACCGATGGTAGCAGCAGTGGGTGAGATAGTCTTTGATGGTCCCTTCCAACTCAAACTGTTAAAAGATTCTATGTTTCTATGAAAACAGTTTGAAATTTTGCCAACTTTGAGGTACTGTTTTAAGGTCATGATATCAAAGTCTGAATATGACTTCCATGGGCAAAGATATGCAGCATGATATACTTCCTGATGAGTTAAGAGATGTAAACTGTAAAAGTTTTGGTATAATTTCATTACAAATATTAAAGAAATGCAGGGAAGTACTGAGACATTATACTCTGAACAAAGAAGAGACCAAAGGTATATATGGGAATATATACTATATTTTTATATCACAGATTAATAAAGACTTTCATTCCTTATTCACATATGTAAGAGAAAGTAATAGTGCTTGTTTCCTTTTCCTGGGCAGCTGAGAATTAGAATCAAATAATGCTGAACATATTCAGAGGCTAAGTGGGATATCTTCATATTTGAATTTCTAAAGATTTAATTTATGAATAGATATACATATATTATTGGACCATTTTGATTTAGGAGCTCACAAAACCTCTCTTATGAACTGAATTGTACAGAGCAATAGTCAAATTTGCTGTGTAAATCAATAACCAGCCAAAAGTACAACAGCTAAAAGTGAAACATTTAGGAACTGAGATGCCCTTTGTCATAGTCTGTAATACTTAAGTTACTGTACTTCCATGTCCCTGTTCTGCCCCTATTCCTGATATCTGGAATGCTATTGATTCTAGGGAAAATCTGGTAAGGCCTATAAATCTAACCCTTTCTAATGGATGAAATAAAAACCCTGAAAGGATTTTCATGTTAGCTAATATACAGAATTCAAGGTACATACTTGCTTCTGTAATTAAAACTGTTGACATATGGGAACTGAAAAAGTATGATCACAGATTGTGGTTTACAAAATAAAGGTGGTACATGGCTACCTCAGTACTTTCCTAGGACTGGCAGATTGTCTCTAAGGTCTACCAAAAGGACTTACTATAAAAGCCATTTGTCTCTGTCTCTTTGAATATGGGAGAAGACAAAATATCTCTCACAGAGAGTCACTTCCTTCCTGGCTAATTTCAGAAACTGACACAACAAATGGAAAGTGCCTAGTGACATTTCAGAAGTGGATGAGCTGTCATTTATACCATGCCTTAAGCATAGGTGGCTCTTACCAGCACTGCCCAGGCTTTCAGGTGTTCTACCATAACATCACTATTTGAATTGTGCTCTGCCTCAGAGAGATTGCTGGCCCCAACATTGCAGTTACTCATTATACAGTGCATTGCTACTTTACTGGGAAGTGTTGGGTTTTTTTTTTCTTAGGACTGAATCATTTTTGTTTTCAAATGGATTCTGTCAAAAAACTTTTGTTTTATCATCATATGTTTCAAATTCTGAAGTTGTGGTTAAATAGAGTATGAAAAGGTGATCTGGTGTCTTCCTAGTTAATATTCTTTCAAATTATTGTGAATTCATTAGCAGCTATTGTGTGTGATACAATACGCACCCATATTCTTTACCACAACAGGACATTAGTAGTCTAAGGGTGGACAGGATCATGTGAAATAAGATAGTATTAATGGACGATGAAATTATCTTAAGCGGTAATTTGAGAAGGACGGCGGAGAGGAATATTTATTTCCAAATTGTTATTCCATAGCATTGCTCTCCCTTCTAAATGCAACTTGTATGGAAAAAGTGCTTGGAAAACTACTGCTAAAGACTTTTGCAGAAGTACAGCTGACAGCCTTAGCATATCAGGTTATGATGTCATTACTAGATCACTTGTACTCACTGGAAAAACAGTACTTTGAAGCATTAATGTACATCAGTATGCATATTTCTAATTGAACATTTCTGTAATTAAGCTTAATATAGATTACGTAAAAGATAAATTAAGTCAGTTTGATGAAAAGGCTATTATACAAATGACTAAATGTGAAGGAAAACCAAACATACAGAAACATATTTTAAACAACAGGAAAAAAATAATCCAACAATACCAATATGCAAACAGTCTTGGTTGTCTTCTTTTATTCTGACATCTAGTGTAGTTATGATACTGAAATAGTCTAATTCATATTCTATTAATGAAATTTCTTACCTCAAAGTGGGCAAAATGAGTTCTAAATTTTTGTATAGCACTGCTCCAAGTACAAATACAGTTGATTCATCCAGTTCTGAAAAGAGTAAGGAAAAAAAAAGATTTTAAAGCTTTCTTTCCCAAGGCCTCATCAGCATAAAAAACTGAATACCATTTACCTTCCTGGTAGAAATTTTATTTTAAATAAAACATCATCATTTTGAATTATATCCTGGAAGTCTATCATGAAGATGTAATACTGCCAGGAAAGTATCAGAAGATTTAAACTATTTTAAATCATATTTTCATTTACTTTTATAGTTCAGTATCCTCAAATATTGTCTTTAGAGTTTAATGCCTAGAAAATAAATTCTCCAATGTCAGAGATCCACACTGCAACAATATTTTAAAATTGTATTTGAAGCCAGGGCAATTTGCCTGCTGAGCATCCTCTACTAAAAGTCAGGTCCCCTATTGGAATGGCCCAGGCTGTTGGAGTGGAGCAGCTTCAGGGGGTTCAGCAGAGCTTCAGGTCACACTATACCACCACAGGTAAAATGCCATGCACAGTCACTAAGTATTGGGTCATAGGCATTGAAAATAACATCTAGGATTTCTGTAGCAATATTTGTCCAAGATGCTGAAATTAAGCCCCATCACTTCCCTCACTGATAAGCTGTGGGTACTGGAATTCTTTTGATGAATAAAATAACCTCTTCTATATCAAACAGTGGTCCTATTAGACAAAGATTCTGATTTCCCTTGTTAAAGCTAACACAAAATTAACACGCTGATATGCTTCTTTACCTGTTGACATAGAGGTGAAGATATTTTTTGGAATGACCACCCTGTCTTCTGAGTTTCGTGCCCAATCAACCATCCCTTTTCTTCCTTTCATGGGGAAATTGATGTCGGTTAAAACAGATGCAGCAGGAAGTTTCTGAATGCTAGCCACTAGCAAGAGAAATCATTAAATTAAACAAAATTATGTTTCAGACTATAAAGCATCATCTGATGGTAGCAGTACAGTAATAAAAAAAATGTTTAATAATACATTTCAAGTAATGCAGGAATTTATGGGATGCTAACTGGCACAGAAATTGTCATCTTCTGTTTATCATGAAGTTCTACTATGGATTAATTGTGTGACACTGATCATGTAATTCTTCAGTCAGTTTCTGATTAAGTTTCTTAACAAGGATTATTGAATGTACTGTATTATACCCTGAAATTCACACATAAGAACATTATCATGTCTTTAGAGCAAATTCTAAAATGATCAAATGTGACAATGAAAGGAAGAGGATGTTGCAAATTGCTTTGGGAAACATCACTGCTAGATGCAGGCTAATTAAGCATTCACAGAGCTTATATCCCCTATACAGGCACAATTTCAAGATATTCCCTTGACGGAGATTTACATATTAAAAGTCCTTTTTTTCCCCACAAAATGAGAATAATGCAGTATGCCCTTGATTTCTTTTTCTTGAAAGAATACTCCCCATTCTGAATTTTTAATTATATTTTTTCCAACTAAAAGACTCCAGATGCCCAAACAATATCACTATAATAACTGTAACAGTCACAGAAAGACAGAAGAGATAGGTGTCAAATCTAATAATAGGCACTTCGGAATTTTGTTTGCTCATCTTCATATTCTCTCTGTTTTCTAACTGAAAAATTTTCTGGAAATCAGTTTCAGCTTTGTTGTGAAATCTAAGGATGACTCCATGGCAACACTCTCAACATCTACTGAGACTCAAAGTACTTTTAAGGAACTAAGAGGGCTGCAAGTGTTTATGTACACTCAGAGATAAAAAACACCACATTTGGGGTACCAGCTCCATTCTTCATGTTGATAGCCATTTCTTGTGCAATGCACTTTCTACTCAATTTAAGAAAAGTCAAATATATTTGGGAGAGTTCGGACACCAGGACTATGATCTACATAATAATTACACTGCAAGGACTCTGCGAGAGGCTTAAATATAAAGACAATGGGGGACAGCTGTAAAACTAATTAGAACAGCAAAATTAAAGTAGAAAACCACTAGGTGTCTCATGAGTGGATTTGATGTCAAAGGAAATTGTAATTCAAATCCAAGAAAAGAGTAAAATTAAGAGGTTAATAGTATTAACACTACAAATGTATTCCATAATAACTGACTCTTAGTTTCAGATTAGACTGGTTAATTATTATAGAATCACATAAGTGAGGTGGTATTTGGGATTATTTACGCCTTTCCATTTCAAAGCTTTAATTAGAGCTTTACAATGCTAGTTACAATCCTTTCTGGGCTCAAATTGGCAAATACATTCCCATCCCTAAACGGAGGTTTAGTCTTGTGAATTTTCAGGTGACGTGCAGAGGGAGAAGAGTTCAGGTGGTTTAGAATTACTGGGGCATAAAATGAATTGAGTACTTTCACATGCAATCAATGGTTATGCAGAATACATTAACATGGTAAAAATGGATTTTTTCTCCATAGTTCTCAAAATTTAAAAAGAATTTTCTTTTTCACATAAATAAAATTAAACCCACAGTTATTTAATTTTAAAAATAAACTACAGCCTGTATAAGACATCTATTTTTTTTTTATTTTGCACAGTATTTATCTGTTTATTTTCCTATCTATCTAATTAGCTAGTAGAGCCTTAATATTTCATCCATGTTTTGGATGAGAGGTCCCTTTATTGAAATAGGAAATCAATATCATTCAATGAAATTCACTCTGCAAAACTGACAACCACTCAAGGAATGGATAAATAGTGAGGGTTCAGGATAGTACCTCTCTGGACTCTATCTCTGCATTTTAAATAGGGCCATTCATTGTGTTATCTAAGCACTACTTAAAACCAAGATCCCAAAATATTTGTTAAAATTTAGGTCATGAATAACACAAAGCCCACACATAAATATTTGGCTTATGGCTTATAAATTCCTATTCCTCGTTCAGACAAGTTTTTCTTCTACTTACAGTTAAACAAGCCTATTGCCTAGCTATACAATAGAACACAGGAGAAATACCCCCTCTCTTTAGAATTTGAACATTCTTTTGATGTACATTGCTATAAATTACAAGACCATGGTTCAATTACACACCACAACACATACATATTTGATGACCTCCTTCTAATTATTGATTCAGAAAGATCTGTTTAAGTAGTCTAGTCTAATCAATTTAGAAATTGCTTTGACCTCTAATGGATTCATTTTAATATCCTTAATATCAAATACATCTCCTTTTGCCTTTATTTCATTTTCATGCTGCAGTTGTACACCTGTTCAATACTGCTTGACCCAAAATTTCAGAATTGGCTACCACTAACTGCTCCTTCTCACTGAGTAAAATAAAATATTTTTGGAACTGCTTCACTCCAAATTCATAGGAATGGAGAATTTTCTATGACAATATAAATGAGCTGATTAAACACACTAATATGTGAACAATATTTAAGCAGTTTATTTGGAGCAGCCCAAAAGGCATTAATTAATGTGTCAAGAAAATCCTGAGTGAAATAAAAATTGCACAGTTCTTATATGTTAGCCCTTGTAGATCATGGCCTAAAACAGAGAAGCTGAAATATATTACTGCGTTCCCTAGAACCCTGAATAAATTGCAGGTTGTTAAAAGATAAAGCAACCATGAAAGTGGTGTGAGTCATCTTCCATTTTTCCTTACTATTCACCTATGAACCTCTTGTGTTGAACCAAAACTTGTAAGAATTCAGAATCAGCCCCTTAAAATTATTATGCTCTTAGGACAGGAAATCAGGTTGACTGAACAGCATGACAGAAAAAATGGCTGGATGTTTTCTCATGGACTAAACACAACTTAAGCTCTGACAGTAGAGATTTAGATTTTAAAATTACAACACAAGACAAATTAAACAGTTGATCCCTATATTTATCAAGGACTGAATCAAAAGTTTTAGAAAAGATGCTCAAAATCTGAGTCTGAATTCTGTAGTATTCATGTATTTACAAAAGAGGATACAACACTGATTCTGATTCTCTTTTATTTTAAGAGATAACATTCTGGGTTTGTTTTGCTTTATGGCACAGTAATCTTATTGATCCCCGAATGTGAATTAATTGTTTTAAAAGGCATCAGTGCCTTGACTGAACTGGAAAACCAGATACAGAAATCTACAGGATTAGCATAAAATGTCAACTCCTGCTTAACCCTCCCTGTCAGAGCAAGAAAGTAGGACCCTGAATTTGTTTGACTTTCAGCCACAGACAAGAAAGAGTATCTATACATATTAACAGTATCATTTGCTCATTTTCTGTCCTATTTTCACTTGTCCATTGACAGCATACTAAACATATATTATTCAGTATTTAGTAAACTTGAGTTCATCACACAGGAGATTTTGATTTTTCAGACAGAGGATATTATACTGTCCTTCTTGGACAGATACAGATACATTTATTTGGGTAAAACAGCATGAACAGAAATTCTATTGTTACAGATGCTCAGAATAAAAATATGAAAGGGCTTTTGTGTTAAAATTCAGACTACTGAGTATTTCTGCAAACATCTCTGTTAAGACCAAATTAGAATCATATTTATACATTTTGGAATTATTCTGTTGATCCTAAACATAAAACATTTGTGGGATGGGGACATACATGGGGAACAAAGACTTGCTTGGCTCACCATCAAAAAGCCAGGTGGCCATATATTGAAAATGATACTCATAACAGATTTTCTCTATCCACTTAGACCCCATCATTTTAAAGAAAATCTGCACAAACATTAATGGTGAAACTCCCTTTTCTGGGCGACCAATTTGTGGATCCCCAGGTTTGCTATGGAACTCTGCCTCTGAGAAGGTTTGATGATCTCCTTAAAAATCCTTCTCTCAGCACAAAGAGAAATCCACCTCTTACCAATGACAAGACTGTGTGTAACAGAAGGACTGTGGTGAAGTGACATCCTCTTATATGAACATAAGATGATCAATCAAGTAATTTTCTCTCTGTAAATACTACTAATGGAATATCCCTGAAGTGAACCAATATCAATCAACTGTTAGAAAAACACTCCTAAGAAATTATAATTTATCCTAGCATTCTTTATATTTATTGAAACAAAAATGATGTCGTCTTAAATTAGAACCTTCTTAAGCCATCCTGCTGCATTAGCAGACAAGAGAGGGATGACCCTGGAAGCCTGCTGTGTACTTGTATCCCTGAAACTCATCAGCCCATAGCAGCTACCCTCTGATGACTCAAGCTTTGGGCAGGAAGACACACTACTGGTACAGGCAGGAATAGAAGTAGACATTTTATAGATATTTTCAGTAATCAGGCTTGAGTCCCTGCTTTGGTGTCAAGCAAACTGTGCCTTATATGGGCTTACTGTTTCAAAGGTTAAGAACAATGATTTAGGTTAATCATGGAGCTACTTTAACTCTGACCTCTGAATATTTCCTTTCTGTATTCCACAGGAAATGCAATGGGGAAGAGAGGTATCTGTTACCTTTTTTGTTGTAAAATAATACATTTATCAGTGGTAAGCACCTTAGGGAATTAATGAAATCATTTCTACTTTGAACTTGCTTGCCACTCCACTCCTTTAAAAAATATTAAGAAGTAAACATGTGAAAACATCACATAACTGTGATGTTGGAGTATGCTCCCAAAACCCTTTAACACATGCCAGTAATATGCTACCATGTCAATAATATGACCAGTATAATATTTAGGTTGAGTTAGAAAACAGCATGGCTTCAGGCAATGATCAGGATGCATATAATAAACACTCAGATCTCCATCTCTCTTCTGCTACTTACATAATTAAAAAAATACTCACAGGCAGCAGGGAAGTGCTCCCTTTTGGTTTTGTGCACTTTTGTTGTTCAGTACCAAATTCTGTATTTCAGGAAGAACTCAGGAATATAATAATTCCAAAGACTCATGAACTATCACATATGTATTTGGATTTTCTTGAGTGGTTTTTGATTGCAGATTTGTTATGATAAAAATATGGCTTGATAAAATTGAGTAAATCAGAAGATTACAATTCTTATTTTTCCAAATATTTTCTTGTTTCAGATATAGTAATAAAAATGGAAAATAAAAAATCAAAAGCTCAAACAATAATTGGAGGGTTAAGGACTGTTGTTATGGACAATATAAGCTTTCTCAAAAAAAAATATTTAAAAAATTATGGAAACCCTTAAAGTTTACTCTCTGAGAAAGAGTATACAAGTGGCCATAGCATCACAAAGTTTGTCCATGCTATTTCTGCATGTGATTCTAGGGGAAAAATAAAAATCACAGCATTTTTATAATTTTTAATCATTTTTACTACTTCATTACTAGTAATGCATACTATGAGATGAATATGTCTATTTCAGCTGGTTAATGTGGAACATAAAGAAAAAAATCACTTTTAAATTTGCAAATGTGAATTGCAAGTATGAAGAACACCCAACTGAACTAGTGAAAAGGTAAACAATTTTTTTTTTTATGAGCACTCAGAAGAAAATGTGTTCTCATGATAAATGGAACGCTTCCTGAAATATGTGGTTACTCGGAAACTTGCTTTAAACAAAACATAGTAGGAGGCTGTACTTCAATAACTAGAAGACAACTTTGTGCTCTACGAGTTACACTGAAGAAGATGAAGACATGAACAGTCAAAGAAACCCCAAGAATCTTAGTACTTCTACTTTTAGTATTAGTGTGTGTTCATGCTACTAAGACTAAGGTATCCCTTAGCAACCGTTGCCTTGTTATAAAGCACTTCTCAGAAAGAAAGATTCAACATAAAGCAGGTCAGAAGCTAGAGGCTGATGCAGGAGATAGAATGAGTTGGCATTTAAGTGTACGAGTTTTAATATTACTAACATAAAGGTGAAAAGCATGGTAATACTGAGGGGACAAGGCCACCTGCAGTATTATTTTAGACTGAATGGACAGGAAATGGGCAGAAACCATGCATTTTCCAATCACTAAGGTGACTGGACAAAGTGTCTGTGCTGGTGATTCTAGCTGATAATCATGGGAACAGGGTGTGAGACTGAAGGAAATGATTACGTAGTGAGCTCAGAAGATGGGAATGATGATGAAGCTGTCATCAGAGAAAGGGAGCAAGAAGAAAAGCTGAGATAGAGGGAGAGGTCATTTATGTGTTTACTTATCAGGTTTACTGAAAATCTTTTATCCACTGAGAACTGTTAAAAAGAAAGGGCTAGACAGAGGGCAAGAGGTCAGCAAGGGAGCAGAGATATAAAAATCATTGGCAGAGAATTGATAAAAATTTTCTCTTAACATTATACTACTTGATGTACAGCAGACCTAGAATAATCGCTTCCCAGAAGTAATAAATTCAAAGAAAGGAAAGATGGCCATGGTCTTACCTCTAGGGTGGTAACAACTAAGTTCTATCATTCAGAAATCTAGAAAGATGTAAACTAAGTTACACAGGATATTGAAAGGGAGTATAAGAAGTGAATTGTTAGGTTTGGAAATAGAAGATTTGATATATAAAAGCCACACACAGAGGAAACAAAATAAAGCATGTGAATCAATCTTACATGTGCTAAGCATGTAACATCTTAGCATGTGTTACAGCATTTACATGGTAAATGTCTTCAGGATATGCTTGACTACAGAAATTCTGAAACAGAACTGTTACAGAAACACAGGTCTCCTGTGTCCCAGCTTCATGTTCAACCTTCCTCTCAGGAATTCATAGCTAGGTCTTTGTTTTCTGGAGGCATGTGTAATTCAACTTGAATGTTCTCCATGAAGGAGAGAAAGTGGATTAAGGTTGGCTCAAGGGACTGTGAAAAATTATCCTGGGGTACTGTGAAATCTAATTGTCAGGATAACACATACATGCTCTATTTATATGGTTTACATCATGCATGGCACAATGAAAACTCAGTACCTCAGTGGGACATGTAGACACTGTCCAATGTAAGTACTAATGTCCTGGTTTGGGGTAAAATGAATCAATTTTCTGTTTTACAGTTTTGCTTTCTTAGCTAGGCCTCTCCTAGCTAGCTGGGCTCTGAAATTAACAGCACATTGTGTGGAGCTGTTCCATCTCGCAGTGATAAGACCCGATTGTACCGGGGGATGGTATGCAGAGAGGCCCTTGTTTAGACTTACTGCTGGAAGAACCAAGGTCAGATAATTTTTGTCGTTTGCCCATCGGAGGGTCCCGCCTTCAAGGAGGAGCGGACAGGACAGGTGACCCAGGACTGACCAACAGGGGTATTCCATCCCATCAGCATCATGCCCCCTATAAAAGCTGAAGGATCAACAGGTCAAGCCTCTTCTTTCCGGCTCTTCTTTCCGCCTCTTCTTTCCCCTTCTTCTTTCTCCTTCTTCGACGGCTGACATCCAAGGAGGGCCCTGCCTGTTCATCTGCCTCCGATCCCGATCTGGGCGTTCCTGGCTCCGGATCTGAAGCCCAGCTCCTGTTGGTCGCCGGGTCTGGTTTTGGACTTTTCCTGAGGCCTGCTGGTGACGTGGTCGTTGTCCTGGGAGCTTGATACGGTTTTGTGTGTACTGTATACTTCCTTTTTCCTTTTTTTTTTCCCCCTACATTTCCTTTTTATTGTGCTGCTTATATTTTCATTAAAGTAGTTTAGTTTGCTCTAAACTCTTGAATCTCTTTAACTCCTTCCTCTCCTCTCTTTACCCAAAAAGGGGGGGAAAAAGGGAAGGGGGGGAGCATCTGTCGCTCAGGGTTTGGTGGGTTTGGCTGAGACCGCGACAACTAAGTAATACTAATTAGACTGAGTTTGATTTACTTCTTCATGTTGCTGAATTCTAAATTAACTAAATACTCAGGAGAAATATCTCAAAGCTATTATGATAATTTCAGTAAAACAACTACACAACAAGGCGATGCTTTAAAAAAATCTAACTAGAAAATTTGGCCTATAAAGAATGACAGAACTTGGTTATTATGAGCTGCTATAATGCAATCACATGAATCACTACGGCATGTGAACCTGGTGCTTAGCTCTTGTTATCCAATTCTGGTCATCCCATCTCCGTCGTCCCCTGCTTCTTCCCTCCCACTCTCCCTAAACAAGAAACCTTTGTGTTTATTGAAGTTGTGGGAGGAGGAATCAAAAAGATCCAAGCATGTAACAAAGGAATGAAAACCAAAAGTCAGGCAGTGCACTAAGTAAAATGTTATACCACTACTATTTCCCTTGTATGAATTCAGGTGCCTTACATGTCCATTAATTTTGAGTACAGTCATCAGAAAATGATAGAGATGCTTAATTCAGATAGTTTGTGCTGCCTTCTCATGATTTTTTTTTTTAAAAAAAGATGAATTTTATATATATTGCATAGTCATCTTAAACTTTGTTTAATATTGAATATTGAATTAGTCCTTGCCTGTGATGAAATGTATAACATGTAAGTACTTTATTCCTGAGATCAGTGCCAATGTTAATCAGAGAATTTGGTCAAAATACTTAACCCAAGATACAACACAGTGTCATACCTGCAGCAGATAGCTTTCTAATTCTTAAAAAGTCAATTTGGATTCAGACTTTTTAGAAGCCCTTACAGTGTCTTCAGTCCTGCTTTGACATGCAGTAGATAACTACTTCTTTGGACAGCTAATCTGTAGAAAATACCATGAAAAAGAAAATGTCTTCTCTGGTTTTCCTGAGACACAACAGATATCATCAAATGGAGCCATCATTATGCCTGGCTCTGCAACATTTTCATTGCTAATATATGCATTTGATATAACTCTGCTGTCTCTTTGGCCCTACATCATATCTGCAACCTATTTTTTTTGTTGTTTTATTGTTATTTAATTTTTTATGCTGTCCATTGCAGTATGTTTATGAAATAGTGATTCAGAATAAGAGTCCCCCAAATTAAAACTATACTGCTTTGGGTAACTATCCCTTGTTTTCTGGAAATATTGGCTGTAGATAGAAGCTCTATAAAGTTAAAATTTGATTCTACAATGTGCAATACTCTGCACAAAACACAACTTCTACAAAACTGTAGAAAATACAACTATGATATAACTATCACAACTATGATATCAATATAATTCACAACTGTGATATAAAGTGAAAAGAAAAAGTTTACTCCAGATTCTTTGCTCATGTTATTTCATAAAAATATTGGATTCTTTTTTAAATGGAATATCATAAATGTGAAATATGGAAATAAGAAGCGGAGATGGAATTTCTGTTTTCTAATGAGTTTTTGGGATAAATAATTTAATGGTCATGTATTAAATAATGACTAAATCTAAAAAAAATTAATCTTAAAAATAAAATAAATAAAAAATTTCAGATTGAACACTCACATTTTATGCCCAGCTATAGCTGGGAAAGACTTTAAACATTGTTAAAAACAGTGATAGTGAAGACTAATGTAAGCATAGAGAATGCTTACATGAGTGATATTATGCTGACATGAGTGACAGGTAATAATCTGGATCCAGCAGCTGGTGTTATCAATAGAAATTATATCCACAGGGGAAAAAAAAAAAAGGGCAGAGACAGGATTTTCTGCACAAGTTACTATACTAAAACACTATTTTCCTGTATATTTACTTGAAATCTAACTCCTTTCAAGACACTTGACTACTGAGGAGCAGAAGGTAGTATGAGGCCATAGGATTTTAATGACAACATATTACAAATAATAGCTTATAACTAACACTGCTATTAACTGATTTAATTTGCACTAAAAGTGGAAGACCTTCTAAGTTAGGAAAAAAAATTCCACAAAATAATCTCTATTAAAGAACAAAATAAACTTTGAAGCACATATTATATGAAAAGTCATTCATGTAATGAGATCAAATATGTTTTCTTTAAGACCATTTCCCAAGCTATATTCTTAAAAGATATACAGAGGAATGCTGTCTATGGCTGATTACATGTCTCCATGTATGTAGAGAGTGTTTGTTAAAACAAAAAGAAAACCAACCACAACAATATCAAGCTATTTGGCATCACTTGGGCAATTTAAGCATTTCTACTCCTTGAATCTAGTACTGTTCAAACACTGCAAGTCACAAAGCTGTGCCATATATTTTAAGTGAGAAAAGGTTTTTCTTCCTACTGTAAAATAAGACTTAGAGACTTTTCTCTGATATTAATAATCCACTAACACCGTCATGAAACTGACTTGAAAATGAAAAATGCTTACTCTGTTTGTTACCTCAATTGTTATGTTACTTTCAGGCTACGCAATTTGAAAGAATCAGATCTGTACTGCTATTTGGCATTAAAACCTACTGTCATCACCGAGGAAATCATACACTTTTTCAACACAGCAGATTGATTTGTCTAATATTCTAGACAGAAGTTCTTTCCTTACATTTTCTGGTTTGATTTTTTTTTTTTTGTTTTGTTTTGTTTTCAGTTTTGGGGTTTTCTGAGGGTTTTGTTTGTTTATTTGTTTTGTTTGTTAGTTTTCCTGAAAAGAAGCCAGAAAATAACAACAAACTTTGGCAGCTGGTATGTCACATCCTTAGCTTGGTATAAACCATGCTACCCCTACATTCACAATGGAGCTCATTTTTGGGTAACAGAGCTCTCTGACACATTGCAGGTAACATACAGAGCTAATAGCTGTCTCTTAAGACAATACAACAGGATTGTCCATTGACTCCAGAGTCTGAGGTAGGAAATGAGTCTACTTCCACTGACTTTTGCTAATCTTTACCAGCTGAAAGTAAGATTCTTGGTTCTATTCACATTTTAACTAATTGAAATTTTTTGGGTTCTTGGGGAGAGCACCTGTCATTTTAGTGGCCAGCCTGGCCCAAATGCCATCACCTTCTTTGCTTTTCAGTAGTGAGTGAGTAACAAAACCCTGTAGAACTCATTAAAACTCAGGGTGAACTTTGTTATTTACGTTACTTGGTCACACCATCTCCAGCTTATGTACCATGGATGTACACTTTTGTGGTGACTCCCTTACAGGAGCACAAAATCCCAGAATAAGTCATCAGTCTATGCAGTATTGCATCTTGTTATCGCCCTGTGACAATCCAGTGCCTCTCCTGTTTAAGGAGAGGACTGCATTGTCCAGAATAAATGCACCTGTTTAAAAATGGTCTGTCATAAACCAGATGATGCCTTTAGAAAAAACAGCTTTTAATCGTTCATGTAAAAGGGGCCTTATAAACAGAATGATTCAGGAAAGAGTTTACGGAGCTAGAAATTTAGGAATGATGCAATAATCTAAGATCCATACACGTAAATACTGTGAAAAGCTCTTTTCCACAAACAGGCTGCTGACACTGCTTCCTGTTTCAGTTGGAGGCACTTTTTTTTTTTTATTAGACTACAGTCTAGAGGTCTGCCTGTTCTATAGTTTCCACTTCTTTAGAACCTATTGAGAAATACAAGCTTTCAAACATTTACTTCAGGCATTAAGTCAAATGCTGCAATGAGCCAGACCTTCAAAGTGGGCATGGAGTTTTCCCCCTTTAATCAGTTCTGAAAACCAACACATTGATCTGATCAGGGAATTACTGAGGCTGCTGCAAAAGAAATTATATGAATATATATTGAGCAGAAGTATATAAGGGTATAAAAAACATTCTAATTTCCCTTTCTCTGTACTTTTCCTATTTTTCTATTTTTCTCTGAAAACTTTTATAAAACTCTGAAAACTAAGCTTTTAGCCACTAGAAGATTTTATGAGGTTTGAGCAAATGGAGACTAGAAAAATAGGGCACTGGCTATATATAAATCTTGGGAGCTGAAGGATTTTTTGAGGAGTGAAGAAAGAAGTATGACAAATGCCCACTTTCACATAACAGAGCATCTTCTCGTCTGACAGCATAAAGTTTTGGGGCAGGAAAGACTGGTGGACTACATCTGATTGTGAAACAAAAGGGATTAGGACCAGGTACCAAAGTCATGAATGAAAAGAACAAGGGCCAGAACTTATAACTGTTCTGTCCACTGTGCTTGCTATCCAAAGCCAGAATGTATTATGTATTAATTACGCCTGCCAGAACTGGTTTCTCACCTGGACTAATCCTTGAACAATGCCCTGAGGTTGTTTGGGCAGGTGCCAGGAATTAAACAGTATGGAAAACTGTGGGACAGTTCCTAAACCTGCATTTGTTGCTCTTTGACTCATGTTTCTGGACACAGCCAAAAAGCCAGATCCTAGCCTGATAGGCATTGACTCTTCTAGGCTGTTTTGAGAAGAAATGGCATATTAGACAACAGAAACTGAAAAATTCTATATAGCTGAATTATGTAATAAAATATGAGAAAAAATTGTTAGCTAACTATTGCTAACTTTGGTGTTCATTTTACTAGCTATTAAAAATCTAGAAATATGAATAGAATATAATAATCCAAGAGTTAAAGGGAACGTGTGCTTTTACCTCTTTAGGAATGTCTTTTATTGCAGAACTATGCAAGTTTCACTTTTTTTTTTCTTGTGCAAATTAATTCTTGACAAAACCAAACATAATTATATTAATAGTTACACATAAAATATGAGACACTACAAGGAATGATTCCTGTTCACCTTCTTAAAAATAGTAAGTGCAACCCACACAGTGGTTCCTTAAAGGATGTACCCTTAAAATTTGCTTTGTGAAAACATGGATTATTGTGGAATAACTTTGTGGAAAAAAATCTCTCTCTTGAATAGAGATATGAATGGCTGGTTTGGGCCATTATATGGAATTTGCATTTTTATTTGTCTGACAGGTTCAACTTTCTTTCTATTGTGAGAAAATGTCAATATTTTACAAGGTTATCTTTTATTAAACACAAATATCCACTTTAAAATTCACAATACTGTGTTTTAACACTACACAGTCTCAGAACAAGATGTAATTTAATTGCCAATTAATTGTTAGTATATGTGTTTGTAATTCTTAAAATAGTTGTTTTCTGACTGAAAATTTTAGACATTTTCTTTACAACTTTAGAATCAATGCTGTTACTGCTGTGTGCTTTTTTCCTGACTTTTTAATATATTGGAAAAAAAGAACCTTACACCTTACAAATGTTAAAACCAATTCAGTCTCTTTGTTTATTTTTGGCTAGTATGATATTTATTATATATGAGTTACAGCATCTTGAGTATTTAAGATACTAAGTGATACAATAAAAGATAAGCAGAGTAGGCAGATGCCATTAGGATACATAAACAAACCGTATAATGCAGAGAGGTTTCTAAAGCATATAAAGAATATTTACATTTTACAAGACCTAAAAGTCTTACCTTCGGAAAAAGTGAATGAACCCATAGTAGCAGAAGGAAACCTAGCTTGTTCTTTTTCTAGGATTCCCAAAGACCAGCAGAGGAACTATTGCTTGTGTCTTACATCTAGAACAGCTACATTTTCTGAAAGCTCCTTTGGTCACTAACGTTTCTACATATCTCTAGCTAGGACTAGAGTATTTTAAGACACACTTGAGAAACTTTGCAGGATTACCTAACCTTTTGTATAAAATTCATGGATATGAACATGGAATGATGGAATGGAAGATTGAAGGGGAAACAATAAAGGCAAAGACACGAAGACAGAAGACAATGGACACTGTTTTAAAATAATTTTCTCCCCTGTGGCATCCTAGATTGTGAATGCAGTATTCAGATTTTGTTTTCCACCAATATTTATAAAGCTTATCTAAGCATCTCAGTATGAACCCTTAAATTAAGAATGATATGCTGATTACTGTACTGGATCAGATTACTCATCAGAATATCAGTCTCACAGTAGCCATTTTTAAGTAGAGGGGTAACAGATTGTTTGCTAGAAGCTGATTAATGCATGGAAACATGGCTTACACCTCTTCATTTTTCATATAATATCATAGCTAGCTTCATTCACCATGTCAAAATTGTTTTTATCACTTGTTTTTATTTTATCCCTCTTAAGCCCTTGGCCTCATGCTCATTCAGAATTAAATGTGCTAATGTGTTGGAGTTAAAAGCCACAACATTGAAAAGTCTATCAGTGGCATGGTCCTTATGGACCTTATTAACTACTTCCAAATGTATAATACTGCATTTTGGTATAGTCTCCTAAACAGTTAAGGCAACTTTCTTGACTTCCCATGTGTCATGAGCTGAGAACGTGCAATGGACTGTGATTGTAGTGTTGTGATGTTGACAGTGATGGCTGTTGTGTAGGAATTTGTAAGGCCACAGTTAATTGCTTCTGTGTCTTGAAAGAAAGAGAAAATAAAATTCCATCTGGAGAGGATCTCATAAGACTAACATATTGTGCTGGTTTTGGCTGGGAAAGGGAATTTTCTTCATAGTAGCTAGTATGAGGCTGTGTTCTAGATTTGTGCTGAAAATAGTGCTGATGATACAGGGATGTTTTCGTTACTGCTGAACAGTGCTCACAGAGTCGAGGCTTTTTTATTATTCCAGCTGACCAAATGGATATTCCACACCATATGATTTCAGGCCCAGCATATAAAGCTTGGGGAAGAAGAAAGAAGGCAGGGAGGCATTTGTAGCGATGGTGTTTGTCTTCCTAAGTAATCAATACACATGATAGCTCCCCTGCCTTCCTGGAGATGGCTGAACACCCACCTGCTGATGAGAAGCAGCAAATGGATTCCTTGTTTTGCTTTGCTTGTGCACATAGCTTTTGATTTACTTATTAAACTGTCTTTACCTGAAGCCATGAGTTTTCTCACTTTTACTCTTCCAATTCTCTACTCAATCCCACTGGCACTAAATAACAAGTGGCTATTTAGTTCCCAGCTGGGATGAAAATATAACATGACACATACCAGTCAAATACAATTAAATGTTCAAATAGTACGTGGACCACTATAGTGCAATTCAATTAAAAATGAACTTGTAAACTGAAATTAGTAGAAGAAAACCAAGAACTCAGTGCAATACTGTGAAATTTGCTATAGAACTGGATGGTTTTTTACTGTCAGGAAGCAGCAGTTCATATTTAGTACTGAATCCTTTTTCTCGTATTTCTGAACTGTGGAATGATTCTAAATTAAAAACATGGGAAAAGGTATTTAAATTGCTGATGCTGAGGCAATATTTTATTGTAAATAGCTATGGAAGAACTATTTTATAATCATATCTTAAGGCGGGCCTCCTTTCTGCACAGAACTGATTCCTGCATAGGATGTGTTTGCTGGCTTAAATGAGAGGCCTATTATTACAAATGATAAACAAGACCCCACATGTTTTTAAACTCTTGTTAGTACACCAGAATTAATGCTAAGACAAAACAACAACTGAGTAGTTAATTCATCTCAGTTGGGATCAACACAAATGTTCCCTAAGAACGTCGCCAGTCAGACACAGTTACGATAACTCCCTGAGGGTAACTACACAAAAACCACATTATTCCAGATACATTCCTTCCTTGTTTGTGAAAAGAAATTACTCCTTGCTGATAAAATCTCAATCCCCATCTCATCATTCTACCTAAGCTCAAGTATTCTAGACAATGCAGTTGCACAGCAGTGACCTTGTCCTTTTTTGACAGTTGACTGAGCAGAAAGGTTAAACTCCTGACTATATGTCAAGGCACAGAGCTAGGTAGTCAGGATAAGCCTATGAATTCATTTTACTTTTCTCAGTTTCTTTCTATTCCTTTGATGGATATATAGTTAAGAAAAGACCTACTCCCAAGTGTCTAAATATGTGGTAAGAGAAAGGTAATCAAAAGAGACTGTAAAGATTATGCAGTTATCTACACTACTCAGTGCACAGCACAGTTACTAATTCAACTGGAAAGTTATTACTTTTTCCCATTTGAAGCCATGAATATTTAGGGACACAGATTATTTGAATGCATCTTCTTAAAACATTTTCTACCATTTTATATGCATTTTTCAGAGGACAAACAGATCAGAATGCAGTACAACATGCCAAGCAGCACAGGCTGCTTAAATTAACACAGCTTTTCATTTTGTTATAAAAATGTCATGTAACGACCATTTCAAGAAAGATACTGTCTTTCATTATAAATTTGTGCAGGTTCTAGCATAGTGAAGGACTGACAAATGGAAGAAGCTTTAAGTGGTACTACAGTGCAAACAGTATACAACAGAGATAATAAAACCTTGGTTGAAAGCTGAAGTTCCCCATACTACCTACTGAAATATTTTAAACATTTTAAAACTGCCGTGTTTTGGGGTTTTTTTGTGATTTCTTTGACATGTCTCCAGGACAAGACTGTGTCTTAGAGGGGTTATTTACACTCTTGTCAATCTAAATATAAACCGGGCAACAATAATAAATATTTATTACTGCACAGAAAATTAGATAGTCAATAAAGACGTTACTACAATTTATCTGCTTTATTCTGCCAACAAATTTCCAAATGATGATATTTTCTTATTAATTCTAATGACTTGCTGAACAACCGACTTATATAAAGATGCAGGAATACGCTAGCTGAAAATCTGAAAGAATATATTGGTACTGGAAGTTTTGCTGCCAGACAAACATATATTTTTAATTTGTTCATTATATAAAAATACCTAATATTTTCCTGGCATTATAAGAGTGCAGTTATGGAAAGCTAGTTGAGTAAGGAATATTAAATGCTTGGAAATGTAAAGATTAAATTCTTGAAAAATAGCTTTCAAAGTATTTTTTTTGTTGTTGAATTTTTAACAAAATGTGCTGTGATATTGCAGAAGCTTTTATGGCTATGAATAAATGGAATTCAGTTGCTAAGAATCTTCACATTTGATGTTTGTTATTATTTGATTATATTGCCTGGCAACTGTCTGGTGTTGAAAACAAAGTTTGAAAAGTAAGTCTAAATCAAATTTTGAAACTGTCATACATAGAAAAAACTGACATAAGAAACCATTGGCTTAAATGATTTTGGTAACTAACAGACTTTTTTTTTTTTCATTATTGCTTATCTGTCTATGCTGATTATTACCAAAACATAACATATGCAAAGACTGGGTTTTTTTAAGAACAGAATATTAAAAGAGATAATGTTAAAATTTACTTTTCTCGAGTTATTGATTATATGATTATTACCTTAATTAGCATGATTTTCTAAATTTCTATTTGAAACACTGTATATCCTGGAAATATATACTAATGGTTCATAGTATTCTGACCAGTATTTTCTGAATTTTATTTAGAGTCTGAAATTTGTATTTCCATCTTGAGATACAATTATGGAGAAGTCCAATGTGCAAGGCATACTGAGTGTTTTAAACCAGAGAGGAGATCACCAAGCAACAGAGAGAACCTGGAGGAGGAGTAGCCCAATCTGGACTGTGATAGAAGCAGCTACTCTAAAGTAAATACTTGCAATTTCTGATTTTCAATAGGTCATAAATTTGATAGAAGAAATTCCTATTTCTTACCTACATTTCCAGTCATTAGGTATGAATTCTGAAAGTCCATCATTCCCATTCCAACAATGTGTATAAAATCTTCAATCACCTGCATTAACTCCACAGAGCCTGGATAGATCTATGAACAGAAGTTCAGACATGCTGTCAACTATGATATCAAAATCTATCCAGCAGCAAATTCAAACAAAATTTAAATGTCATCAAATGAAATTTGAGACTGTCAAACTGCACCTTCTATGTTTCAATACCCAACATTTTCTCTATCAAATATTATGAAATACGAATATTATGCAAAATAACCATTTTGTCATTGCATTCTCATGTGAAAAAACCCTATTTCCCATAAAGCTAAGTGAAATCATCTTTGCACCAAAACTGTGTAATGTTTGCTCTAAGTCACTGCCCTTATAAAAAAAAAATAAAATTATTGATCATTACTTCATTAATGGTCAAAGTATTTCATATTCCAGACTAATTCTAATTAAAATATTCTTCCTTCCTGTGGAAGGTGTCTTCAATAACTTCAAACTATTGATACAAACAAATGAATGCAAACTTTACTATGGCTTCTCTACCATGGTAAACCTTTGTTGCCTTAATAAATATCTAAGTAATATAAATTATTACTGGTAATGCTATTTTCATTGCTGGAGTAGTAGAACCAGAGAACAGCTGAAGCTGCAATCGGCTTCTAGTCATCATCTAGTTAAACCCCCTGCTAAGAGCAAGATCAGCTCTAGCAGGTTCCCAAGATCACATCCAGTCAGATTTTGAATGTCTCTCAGGCTGGAGGCTCCAGAGCCTGTCTGCAAAACATGTTCTAGCATTCAATCATTGTCACAGTGAAAAGATTTTTATTAAATTTAAATGGAATTTGCTGCATTTTAATTTTTGCCTCCTGCTTCTTGTTCTGTCACTGGATACCAATGAAAAAAGTCTGGCTCAGACTTCTTTCCTCCCTCCCCTCAGGAATTTTTAATAGTCAGGATCTTTACGGAGCTTTCTCTTTTCCAAGGAAATAGTTTAAACTCTTTCTGCATCTCCTTGTATAACAGATGCCCCAGTACCCTAAACATCTTTATGCTTCTTTGCTGGAATAATTTCATTATGTCAGTGTCTTGTACTGGGGAGCCCAGAACTGGACACAGTAAAGTAAAATAAATTTTAGTAGCCTTTTCATTGGTAATGCAACCTCTCAAAATGACTTTGAGAATGATAAGGACTAGCACATTTCTAATGTAATTTATTTGCAAAGCTGTAAGCTCCCACGATCACAAAAGCATTAAAAATTGCTTTATTCAATAATCACGATGCATCATTAAAACTTCATTAGAAGTCAAAACTGTTATCATTAAGCATAAAAATTCTGCTCATATCACATACATTACAAATTCATTTTTGATTGTTATGGTATGTTATGAACCGGACAATTTTTAGTAATACAGTATTCTGCAATAAAGAATGGATGATCTCTTCATGGTGCTTTTTTCTTCATATCAGTGAAAAGTCCAAATTTGAAATCTATGACAAACATCCAATCCATTCTTTCCACTACTGGTACTACAGACTCTAAAAAATATTATAAAACCCAGCATGCTATACTCCGTCTTCATCTTACTTTAGCTGTTCTAGATCCATGGCTGCATGGTTCAGGATAGAGAATATCACATTGTGTTTTATTTCCTGCAGTGATAATTTTATAAAAGATAGGGCAGCAATGCCATTTTTATGAAGAATTTGTTGTAATATATATGTTCCAAACAGGTTGCAAATGCTGCTTCAGGTAAGGAGACTTAATTCCCAGTTTACTAGTGGTAGGTTACTGAGGTAGCATGTGTGGTTTTTGCAACCACCTTGTTCATAGGACACACACTCCCAGATTATGTACTAAGGATAAATTTCAGTGAAAAGCTTTTTTCACCCTTGTTCTTGCACAAAAAAAAAATTTATCATAGTAATTTCAGCTACAGCAGTTCAGCAGTCAGTGTTATAGAGGTACTCTTCATTTTTATACTTCTGATATATGGGTTAATCAATAGGATGCTACCACATGGTGATGAAGAATACACAGAATAGCTCCCTTGTCTTGAAACTATAAACAGTATAAACTTATGCACTGTGGGCTTTAAATGCTTTCCTGTGTGCAGTGCTTTACATTGGCTCTTAACAAAAGGCAATTATTAAAGTGAGCACTGCTTATCTGAATGCTATCTAACCCGTAATTAATGGTATCAACTGCTGGCATTTAATCTAGAGAAAAGGATGTGCTGTATATTGCATCTATATACTTAAAATAGAAAGTCAGTAATTTGCTATCAGTGAGTGAGATTTTCTTTACAGCAAAGAATCCAGAAAATAGGCTAAGCTATGCTAACACTAGCTATTAAGTTCAAGAAAACTGTGTGAGCTGGCAAAGACAGTTGGTTAACCGCCCCTTGGTTTGCAATGTTTCATTACCAACAAAAAGTCTCTGAGTGGCTGAAACTGAGTCACCTTTACGAGTCAACAGTGTTTCCACTAGATGGCATTCACAGTGCATAATGACTTGTGCACATTCCTTGCAAGATCCATTCTTATCCTGAGTTTGACATAAAAACTGAAAGAGACTTCACACAGTATGTAGTAGTACAGTTGTGGCCTCACCAGTGCAGAGGAGAGGGTGAGAATGACCTCCCTCAACTTACTGACCATACTTTTCCCTACACAGCCCAGAATTCCATTGGCCCTCTTGGGGACATGGGCATATTGTTGGCTCTCCTGGTAAAGACAACTTCTTGAGACAAGAAATTAACAGCCCTACTTGAGAAGAGGCATTGTTGGTCACAAATGTAAGCGAAATCATCAGGGATGTCAAAGTTGAAGGCAGCCTGGGCTGCAGTGATCATGCCCTACTGCAGTTCACTGTCCTAAGGAGTTTGAAGCCCATGAAAAACACAGTTAGGACCCTAAATTTTAAGAAAGCAAACTTCCAGCTCTTCAAGGAGCTAGTAAATAGGATGCCATGGGAAATGACTCTCAGGGACAAAGGAGCGGAAGAAAACTGGCAGACCTTTAAGGATGCTCTCTATAGAGCACAAAAGATCTCAATCCCCACATGTAGGAAATTGGGCAAGGAGGGCAAGAGATCACCATGGTTGGGCCATGACCTGCTGGTCAAACTAAGCGGCAAGATGGGGCTACACAGGAAATGGAAGAAGGGACAGGCATCCTTGGAAGAGTATAGGGACATTGCTTGGCTGTGTAGGGACGAAGTCAGAAAGGCCAAGGCACAGCTAGAACTCAATTTGGATGTAAAGAAAAACAAGAAAGGCTTCCACAGATACGTTAACCAGAAAAGGATGGTTAAAGGAAACATACCCCGCTGATGACTAACAGTGGGGAATTTGTATCAACAGACAAGGAGAAGGTGGAAGTTCTCAACAACCTTTTTGCCTCAGTCTTCACTGTCAACCTCTTTCCTCCTACCTCTTGTGTTGATGTCCCACAAGTCAGAGACCAAGGTGACAAAGTCCCTCCCACTGTAAGTGAAGACAAGGTGCATGATCTACTAAGGAACCTGAAGATATATATAACTCCATGTGACCTGGTGAAATACACCCCAGAATGCTGAAGGAACTGGCTGATGTAATTATCAAGCCACCTTCCATGATATCTGAAAAATCGCGGCAGTCAGGTGAAGTCCCTGTGGACTGGAAGAAAGGAAACATCACAACCATTTTTAAAAAGGGTAGAAAGGAGAACCTTGGGAACTACTGACCTGTCAGACTCCCTTCGTGCCTGGGAAGATCATGGAACAGATCCTTCTAGATGCCATGCTTGGGCACATAGAGGACACAGAGATGTCTCAGGACAGCCAGCATGGCTTTATTAGGGGCAGGTCCTGCCTGACTAACCTAGTGGCCTTCTATGATAGAGTGACTATGTCGGTAGATAAGAACAACGTGTGGATGTGATCTATCTGGAATTCTGTAAGGCCTTTGACACAGTCCCCCACAACATCCTGCTTGACAAATTGGAGGGATACAGATTTGATCGGTGGACTGTTCAGTGGATAAGGAACTGGCTGTATGGTTGCATCCAGAGGGTGGTGCTCAATGGCTTGAGGTCCAGTTGGAGAGCAGTCACAAGTGGTGTCCCTCAACGGACCGTTCTGGGACCGGGACTCTTCAACATTTTTATCAATGATATATTCAGAGAGATTGAATGTACCATTAGCAAGTTTGCAGATGACACCAAGCTGTGTGGTGCTGTGGATACACTGGAGGGATGGGATGTCATCCAGAGGGACCTGGATAGGCTGGAGAGGTGGGCCCAGATGAACCTCATGAGGTTCAACAAGAGTAAGTGCAGGGTTCTGCACCTGGGCTGGAACAATCCTGGCTATCAATACAGACTAGGGGATGAAGTATTAGAAAGCAGCACTGAAGAAAGGGACTTGGGAGTGCTCATGGACAAAAGGCTAGACGTGAGCAGGCAGTGTGCACTTGCAGCCCAGAAGGCCAATTGCATCCTGGGCTGCATCAAAAGATGCGTTGCCAGCACATCCAGAGAGGTCATTCTGCTGCTTTAGTCTGCTCTGGTGCAGTCATCCCTTGATCTCCATGGGACAGATGGTGGACACAGCATAGGCAAGCAGGCAAGGTGGAGACAGAAGACAAGGCTGATAACGTGAGGAGTGTTATCCTGTTTGTTCATTAGTGGGGTTAAAATAGTTGCTTAATACTGTTTCCTTAGTCTTGGTGCTAATAAGCTTGGTGCTTATTATTTCCATAATAAGAATTATGGAAACTGCCCATATACATGGGATTTTGCTGCTTCCATCCACCATTAATAAAGCAAATCACACATTTTTTGTCTACTGTTGTAGCTGGCTCTTACATAGAGGAACAGAAAAACAGCAAAGGAAAAATGTGATTGCTGGCTAAATTACGATGGGTCATCACAGGTCTATTGCAAGGTTTGAATAGTTGCGGAAAGTCCTGGTCTTCCCTTTCTTAGTCATGTTATAAATGCGAACTTACGAAAATAAAGTTAAACCTACAAAGAACCTTAAACATCTATTGATTTCTTAAGAACCACATTAAAAAGGAACAAATTTCAAATACCTATACTGCACCGTGGCAATGCCTGTACAAGAGCATACCAAAGATCTGTGTAAGCCATTTTTTTTGCCTTTGATAATAGCAAATAGCAGATGTTTAAGGTAGAGTATAAAGGGACATGCACCCAGTAATACTACTTTTGGAATTCTTGCCCAGCCTTTAGCAAAACTCTTTTGCCAAAAGAATTTCCTTCAGCAAAAATGCGATCTTTCCATGAACAGTATTATACTGACTTTTTTTTTCATTAATTAACCTATCCCTTTTTTTAACCTCATGTACTTTCAGCAGCATTGAGTTCTACAACCTGACTTTTTTGTAGAAAAAGTATTTCTGAGTATTCATTCAGAATCTGCCACTATTTGATGTCCTTTAAATATTTTACAAGAAGCACAAGTGAATAGATTAATCATCCCTGCATCACACTTTCCAATACACTTCTGATTTTAAAAGCTTCCGTTTCACGTAAGTGCAGTTGACTCCTTCTTATCTGAAATATTCCTCATCTAGAAATGTTTCCCTGCTTTTGACTACTTCCATATTTTTTTCTCTGTACATACCCATCGTCACTGTTATTTGTACATGAATAAATTTGATGGTCTATGGTCATGTTAATGAACATAAATATTAATACTGTCCTATAATGTTATTGATACAAGCATGTAGGAAATAATATACAAGCAAAAAATTGTGGTTTTTTTAATTTTAAACAACCTTACCTGTTGTGCATCTTCCCATTTTTCTTTGTTTTCTTCATCTAAGAGGTTACTAATGATTTGAAAGAAGTTCTGAAAAATCAATTAAATAGAAGACAAAGTAAAATGACTTTCAATTACATAAACTATCATATCCTTAAGTTAACATTTAGAAAGTTTTCCTTTCTCTATTACAGATGCAGTTCTGCAGCCTATTTCTGTTAGTGGAAGAGATAAGAAAATAGCATATTAGACTGAAGAAAGGATGCATGTATTTTATGGTTAATTGCTCCTTACTGGCCACATAATCAGTTTCCATACTACTGCTTTGTATAAAATAGGAAATGTAACTTGCAAAACGTGTAGATATGGCACCGTTCTATTTTAAAATTACACTATAACCACATCTAACGTAGGATTTGGCAAAGAGTTCTATTAGGTAGAGACAGCCATAGGGGGCCTTTGCCTGGGCAAAACACTTTTTAAAGCATAATAGTTCTGCACTTTTCCAGTGTAACACCATGGAGATGCAGTGGACAAATGTTCACTGTTTAGCTTCCTAGGATGCCAGCAGCAGTCTAGATACAGCAGCATGGAGCTCAGTGTGGGATCAGTTACCACACTAGCAGGCTGGTTTAAAGATAGTTCTCCACTACATCACAGCCAGTAATTCCTGTGCAGAAAAAGTCTGAGCCTTAATTGTAAAATGTATCTGAGTCCATGTGATGAGATCTATGCCAGAGTAGTTTAGATGATTGCCTGAAAAACACTCAGGAGGTGTAAAGGTTTCTTGCAGATGATAAATTACATATTTTTCCTGATCGTGTTATCTGTTCATTAAATTTTATGTTTATTTTGATACATGGAAGCATTAAGCATTAAAGTAACCAATAATTATAGATATATATATGAAAAAGCTTATAAATAATCCTAGGCTCAAGCAGAAATAAAATATGATACATAACTAATTTAATACAAAATTTGTACTTGCCCTTAAGTCATAAATTACATATATGAACATAGTGACAATAACATCTTGCTTGATGAGATCTTTTATTTTCACTATTTCTGTCTCTGGTTGGTGTCATATTTATAGTGGCAATGGAGGCTGAGATGTATGAAGATATTTCAGTCAGTAATACTGTTGCTTTGTGAATTAAACAGAGAGATGATTAAATGGCTTTGCTGCTTCAATAATGAATAGATATGTGGTGCACTCCAAAATGTCACAGGAGAATAGAGGTTAAAAAATCTTTCACTTACTTTCACTATTCTCTTGCTCATTGCATTAATGCTGCAGGAAACATCACCCTTTGGTAAAATGACTGATGGATATGAAGGGTAAATTTTAGAAGCATTATGGTTGGAATCTCATAGTATTATTGCTGTAGATACTGGACTTTCTTGCAGAATTAAGCCCCTTCCTAGTAGGGTTTACTGAACTGGACACTATAGAAAATGTTGTGACAGCTAGAGCCAAATTTTGAAGTCCTTAATTTTTTCCCAGGTTTTTCTGAGGATAATGCCAGTTACAGTCAGGAATGGACAATTATGTTTTCCTGATTTAATTTCCTTCCTTTCTCTGTTTTTATTCTGTAATACAATGGCTGCAACTCCCTGTTTCAGTCCAAGTTCTTTGACCCTCTCTGCAGGAATAAAACGGTCATAAATCCTTTTATACAGTCAGAAAATAATTCTTTCCTAGGAGAAATTAATGGATAGCCTTAAGTCACCTCCACTTTGTGACTTCAGAATAGGGAGTGTGTGTGTGTGTGATGGGGAAAGGTGAGGGGAATAAAAGGTGTTGAGCAATCCTGTTAATCCAGCAATAGTCCTATTGGTTAATACAAATGGGATTATACTGTTTGAACTTCTGTTGGGAGAGACCTCGTTTCCTGTTTGTTGCTGGATCAGGGGATTGTACAACTCACTTTGCCATCCTGTCCTAAAAGGTAGTTCCTTTCCTGCCATCCTGTCCTTAGAAGGTATTTAAAGCACTCGTAGACCAGTTTTGGAAAGCGTCCCAAACTGTTCCAATATGCATTAGTTTTTTTTAGCTTAGGTTGCAAATTGTTAAACTTTTTTTTAAGATATTGTGAGCTTCAGTGCCATTTTTTTTTTTATTGGGATTTAAGAGTACTTGGTATTTAGGCTTCTAAATCCTGAAATATAGCTATTTCTTTGGTTTGGGAAATCCTACCGTATTTCCTTCAAACTATTGTTTATGAATTTTTGACTTTTCTCAGTTCTTCACTTCAAAATTATTAATTCTACCAGAATACTATTATGAGTTTTGGAAACAGCTCTACATTGCTGAAAGAAACAGAACTTTTGGCACTAGTGCAAAAAGAATCTAATTCTCTCTAATGTATATAAACTGCAAATGACCTGATCTGTTAAGCCCATGAAATAACTTGTGCCAAGAAGTTTCTCAGAAATCCACAGATTTCTGTAGTGCCTGTGAGCAATGAAGGGGGCACATTGGGCTGTCACAATGTTGATGGCATTAAAAATTTTCAGTAATAACACCCTCTTTAATAGTAAAACTTACTGAAAGTAGGAAAGGATATTGACTCATGCTATTAAAAAACAAACAAAAAAAGGATTGTCCAGCCAAAATGCTTTTTGAAAAGTGCTGTTTAAAAGAATATTATTCTCAGCTGCCGATCAAAAGAAGAAACTGGTTTATATGAAAGTTCATTTTTCTTTGTGCATAGAAAATCAGTTAAACTGAAAATATAAAAGCAAACTCTTGAAAACTTAACTTCTGAAAAATTTTATTTTCAAAGACACTTCCATTATCTGCATGCAGATACTCTAAATTGTTATTTATAATCTATGAATACATGACCCACATTAATAACTTCATATTTATGATGATCAGGAAACACTCTTTTTCATAAATAATATCTAAATATATCTTCTTAGTACTCTTTTTCAGTGTGCCTACAGTCAAAGCTTCAAAAATTGTCAGGTATAGATGAAACCAATATCCTGATCTGGAAGTCCTGTGGAATATTTATTTTAATGAACATTACCCAATGCATTGTGCAGCCCATTATGTAGAAATAATTATAGTAGTTTTTTGCCTTGTAGTATTTTAATTGGCCTCTTGCACAGGAAGAGTTAATCTAACATGTGAAATAGAAAATTCATACCAAATATACTATCCGTCACTCCTGTGCAATTTTAATGAGCTTTACATATTTGAATGAAGAAGCAACGCCAGAATTACAGAACTAAACACTCTGGATAGATTTTGAACTGAAATGAACTAGAACAGACGACACTAATGAATTGCCTCATGAAAAAAAAAAAAAAAAAAAGAAAAAAAAAAGAAAAAGAAAAGTCAAAATATCCCTATCAATTAAACCAAACGTTAAGAGATGCCAAAAATTTTACAGAGAAAGTACTTTATATTATTCACTTTATGTCTTGTCTTGGATACTTTTCTCACTAAATGTAGCTGACTCTTTCCTTATTTTACACTTGTATCTTAGTTTTATGTGACCAATGTTTTATGTCTATCATTCAGAAGATTTAGTTTTCTCAGTGGGTAAAATAGTAGAACTGCAATATGCTGACATGAACTCCATTAACTGAAACAATACCCTTATAAGGTTTCACTTACCTGCACCCCATCAGATGCAGGTATATAACTTGCTCTTTTAAATGTGTCTGTAACATTTCTGAGAATTTCCACAGAAATAAGAAGGTCCCCTGCATAAAAATTTTTCCTCTGAGTTAAATCCAATAGTGTCTTGGTTACTTGGGACATGCCATCACCAGCCAACATCCTCTGTCCTTTGGCAAGGTGCTCTTTAATCTGTATGAGGAGAACAAAATGACTATCAGAACCTACTGTACTGAGAAAAAGGTATGATAAATTCTAAATACAACCAATAATATGAAATTTTAAAACTATTATAATGTTAAATATTAAAGCCACTATTAAAAAGTTCATGTTGTTAGAGAGAACACAAAATAGTACACTATGACAACAGAATTATTGTCTTTACCACAGAACCATAGATTTTATACTGAAGGATTCCAAAGCTGTCATGTTTCACCCATTTGCTTCACTTTGGACACCAAAAAATTCCTCAAGACCATATTCTCAAAGGAACTACATCTGTGGGCTGGACTGTATCTACTGCTATGATGTAGCAGGGAACTGGACTTCCACAGGGGCAAAGCCATACAACCACCGTTGCCACTCAATAAAAAAAACAAGAACTCTGAAAGGATCAAATGCCAAGGCAGTCGTTAATATAATTTAGTTTACTTTAGGGAAGGATACCCTTCATCTCTGCCTGCCCATCTTTGCAGGCATACAAGAACAATGGTCCATACAAGAGCAATGATCTAGGTGTAAACTTATTATCACGGAATCATGGAATTGTCAGAGTTGGAAGGGACCTCTAGAGATCATCTAGTCTAACTCCCCTGCTAAAGCAGGATTGCCTAGAGCACATTACTCAGGACTGCATCCAGGTGGGTCTTGAAAGTCTCCAGAGAAGGGGACTCTACAACCTCCCTGGGCAGTCTGTTCCAGTGCTCTGTCAGCCTCACCGTACAGAAGTTTCCCCTCATATTTGAATGAAACTTCCTATGTTCCTGCTTGTACCCATTGCCCCTGGTCCTGTCACTGGGAACCTCTGGAAAGAGTCTGGCTCCGTGCTCCTTCAGCCCACCTTTCCTTAATACCACAGGATTAAATTATTACAGAAGTAATAATTACTATTTAATAAATTACTATTACTTCAGAACTAGCCAGAGCTTGGTGCAGATGGTTTAAAGTACCCCAGAATTACCAGCTTTTAAAATTACAGCTCAGTTTGGAACTGTTCATAACAAAATGGCAAATCCAGATAGCTCAGCACAAGTACCTCTCATCCTTAAACCCACCACTCGTATGCAGCATGGTGAGCACCTTTTCTTCACCCTCTCAAACTCTGACCCAGAAATTTCTTTCCCACATCTTCAGCTACCCCTCCAGGCCCACACTACCTTGAGTTAGACTTAGCAGCATACCCTTAGAAGTAATGCAACAAACCTGAAGGTTGCAATGTGTGTTAGGTAAGTAAGAGAAAGTAAGAGAAAATTAGAGCTAATTAGTAGAAAGTTTTGACTGCAGACTGGAAAACTGTGCAGGGCAAGGTAAGAATTAGCAGCCTCTTTATTCTCAGTTTATTACATCATGTATTCCATATGTATTATATTATTACATATCACATATGCATGTATATTATTTACAGTAAGTATTACATATTTTCTTGAAAGACAGCCTACAGCTCCTATACACAACTTTAAAATCACAGGCCATTCACTCAGTTGCTATAAACTGGTGCAACTCTATTAAACCCAATGAAGATATTCAGATTAGTGAGAGCTGAAGACAGTGGACTACTTGCACAGTTACAAGAATCTTGCAGTGTGGAAATATGGATTTTTTTTCAACAGAAGTTAGTATAATGTCTTTTTCAACATGCTGCTATTCTATGGACACTATATTATGCACTGTCCAAGAATGTTATTTTTGGTCACCACTGTAGGTTCTTGTAGTTCTCTGTGAAGGTCATTTATTAGTGGTCTTACAGACAGGCTCATTAAATATAAAGTTTATGAGCTGAGAGACAGTGAAATGAAGCAGCTGTTAAAGTGAGACTTCAATTGTCAGCCCAACCTCTAGCTGCCTGCACTGTATGGCTGCATACTTGAAAAATTACTGAAATGTTTAACTGGACTTTGACTCAGGGTTCAGCTGTCTTTATTCCCTTGATTTATCCGAAAGAATGGTATAATAATGCCTCTTTACAAAGTCAGAGCTCCTAGGCCTTTGGCATTGGAGTACAAATTTATTACTGCATAATAATACTGAAAACTTAAGAGCTAGGCATGGTTTAAAAGGACAGAAAACAATGAACCCTCAAGAAACCTATAAAAGATTGAAAATAATCATTAATCTGAAGAATAACTACACCATCATCCTTTTTAGATTATTTTTTAGGATGATGTTGGATTCATGGCCAGGTACTACTAATGATGTCATTAATACATTTTATGGAAGTGGGGACTACAAGAACCTAAATTAGGAAGACTTTGATAGAAGTGAGGAAAGTTCATGCAGATACTGCACCTAAATCTGCCTCTGTGCACTCAGATGAAATCTCTGCAACCCTGTGCTTTAAGGAACATACTTTAAATTTACTTTGATGAAAAGAAGAATGAGGATTATTTTGCTATATACAAACAGCCATCCCACTATCATACACTTCTTAATTTTCTTAGGTAAAGTACTCCTCAAACCAGTGATTTGTCTTTAGAGACAAGAAGCCAGCTTAATGACAGAGTCCTGTGCTGTTGCAGACATTAATCTCAGGCAAACTGAATCTCTGCACACAGGCCAGAGAAATTGAATGTGATGATCGCATTCTATATGTGATGAGGTGTACTGGAGAATCTGAAAAAAATAGACTAGTATCTGTGGAGGTATGTTTTTACGAGAATGCGAACAGTTCAGAGGGATGCGTGGTTCCTTCTATACCTTCTTCTCTCTTTCACAAGAAGACTCCTATTATTTCACTCAGGAGATATTTTTTTGCCACTTTACCCATTCCATAATTTTTTGTTGTTGTTGTTGTCATCATCAATACTGTCACTTATTCTAGTCCTTGAAATATAACTACCAAAGATGTGACAGGGAAAGCAATTATAAAGTTTCAGTGTTTTGATTTCTGCATGAATTCAACAAAATATCTTAATACATATTTTGAATAGATACAACTGCTCTTCCGTAGAGCATCAAATGGCTCCAGGGGTTAGAAATCAATACTCATTAAACAGGTCACTTCTTTTGGGGTTGTTTGGGTTTTCTCCTTATACTTATCCCTGTCTCTGTTGACCAGGATTTCTATTATTCTTTTATTAAATACTGCTATTAAATGCTCCAATTATCTGTGATTAAATCCCACTCACGTTGTCATGCTGTGTGAGAGATCTTCTTGTTGTTGTTTTTCCCTTTTTTAACCAGAGGGTATGTCTTCAGGATTAGTGTTATCTATGTATAATGCAACATGACAAGAGCAAGAGTTGAGAGAAAAAAGAGAACGAGGACTCTGTGAGGGTTATTTTCATTCTGTGACAGACATAATATTGCTTGAGGTAGTTTCCTGGCTCTTCCTACTGACTGAATGGCTGAGGCTGGGGGTCACAAAGTGAAATAATATGAATGAGTTGTCTTTCCTTTTTTTATAGTACATGGTCATCCTGTTAAGTATGTGTCCTGAAAACATAAAGCTCTGATTAAGGCCTTCAGTTTATACATTTATTTGATTCAACCAATTTATATATTTATTTGATTTTATGGTTCTATGCAGTCATTTCAAGGACACTTCTGTTTGCAGGACAAACCAGAATGGTTTCCTCAAGGAAATTAGCATTACTGGGAAGCCCTAATTTCTGCATGGCACTACTGCATTAAGTAATAGGAAAAAGAAAGATCCTTTGTGCCTCTTATACTTAGGAAATCTGAGCTTAAACATGGTAGAAGAATACAACAAATGAAGTAGTGGACAAAAAAAGCAAAAAAAAAAAAGTGAAGGAAAAAAGTGGACTGTAAGGGATGCTGTGACTACTGCTCCACAGCTAGATGCCTAACCAAATTCCCACAGTCATTTTGCAGCTGTGTGAGAGGGAAGGTTCTTGAAGTTCTGGTAGATTTTAAGGAAAAATGACAATTCTTTCATTATTGAATTCCTAAATGGCCTTCATCTCTTTTGTTCCCTCTGGTCATACCCTAGTGGAGTTCACCTGTTGGCTGCAGTGTTGGTTGATTTGGAATATCAGTGTGATCGGGGAAAACTCACCTGCTCACTGCTGCAGCAGCAGAAGAAACCACAGGGGCACATTTCATTTAACATACAGATTACGCTTTGGTAAAATAAACACAGAAAGATGATTATGGATGCTGAGATGATAGTGGGTCTTTTCTTTGAATTTAACAAGTGGGATTGGTTGGTTATTAAAAAAGAAATATTCAAAAGCAAAAGAAAGGAATAGCAATTTATCCAGTTGAATTAAGTTGTGATGTGTTTATGCAGAATAGCAGGTAATTGTTTTCTGCCACAGTATAGTATCTCTAAGATCGGAGAGCACGTGTATGTTGGCAATAGCAACTATAATTTTATGAGTGGAGAAGGTACCACAGTAGCTTTAAACACATTTCATTCTCCTGAAGCTAAGATGATAATTTCTGGTGCCTATTGTAATACAGACAGTTATGAAAGAAGCAGCCATTGATTTGGGATGCAGCAGTTGTTTTTTAGCCTACATATTTCATATGACTAGCTGAAGTATTGGATTATTTCCTCTCTTTGACAAAGTGCATATTTATTTACAGAGAGTGGAGCAGATCTGCTAGGAGATTTAGAATACCATACTAACTTGAAAACATGGTGTTGAAAGCACTCAAAACCCCAACATTTTAGCCTGTGCAATGGATTTGGCAGGGTGGGGAAGGCAGAGCTTTCTCATAAACCAAATTAGTGCCATGACCATCAAGCAAACAGCATTACTGGTCATTAGCTTTTTTTCTGAAAGTTGTAATCACCTCCCATGCAGAATAGGAAAAGTTAGTGAGGCAAGTGAAAACTTTTGCCTGACACAATCTCTTGATCAGTTGCTTCCTGAGGAGAGAAAAAGGTTTGCCATCCTCCTCTCAGGATCTGGAGGTGACAAAACAGAGCTGATTTCTGCAGATTCTGGGCTTACAAGGGAGGCAAGGCAAGGCAAAGAGATCATGTACTGATATAACCCCCATTGCCTATCAAAGGCTTTGAAGCTGAAGAGAGGGTGTATACCAATAAAAGAATAGAATGTTGAAGAAAGAAAACATTGTTATTGAGGCCTGTACATTCAAATCTACAAACCTAAGCCTGGCTGCTTTGCTCTGCAGCTATATAAAAAGAAATGAAGCACTAAACCAGCAAAAAAGGAGCAGTAAAATTTTTAGGATGTAGCTTTTCATTCTCCAGAGTACAGCAGCCATTTCACTGAGGAGGACGTGAACAGGCTGATAAGCTGCCCTTGTAATATAATGTGGAAAACAAAAATCATCTCTAATGAGCTGCAGCTGAACAATTAATTATTCACCTCAGAGTTATTTTTATCAAATTATATTTTAGCCAAGCACTTGCAAAATTGTGAATAACACTGCTGTGGAAAAAGGGGAAACAAAATTATGGTATGAAATAGAAGCAGCAGAAATACATTTTCATGGCTATATTATTGGTTTAATGTTAAAAGATTCACCTGCTCTTTCCCATGCTCTTTCCTAAGTGCTAATATCTTGACATCAGTGTGATATTTCATATGCAGAGTTTTCCTTCCTAACACTGAAAAGTTATAGTTTTTTCTGTTTTCCAACTTCCTCCTTCTTACAGAGAGCAGCCCAGTTTGCACAAATGCAGGTTTGATTTGGGTGTTGTATCACTCAAATTGGCATAATTAGTTCCTTAATTTTATTCAAGCAACTAAATGTAGAATTTCATCATCCAGCTGCTACATAAGTTCAGAAAATGAGCTGTATTAGTAGAGATTTTCTGATAATATTGGAGATGGTCTTCAGAAACAAAGTATCTTGATGACAGGCTTTAGTCTTCCTCATTATTTATGATCATAGTACAAATGTCTTCTAGACTAGAGTGTCCAAAAGCCATTTAGAGGAAGTCTCATTTTAGGCAAAAGGGCTAAAGTGACCTCACCAGTATGTGGTGAGTGATATACTACCTATATTTTTTAACAGATTCCTCACAAAATTCTCTTTTTTCCTGATTCAATAAATCTTATAACTCAGAATGCATGCATAGTAGACTAGAAAATAGAAATAGCCCTATATATTCAAGTATTTTCTCCACGTACAAAAAATCAGTTTCTAATACTCCGTAAGATCTTATTCATTGATGATTTTCATTAAAAATGGTCATACATATTTCAGATATTCACTTCATGAAGATCTCATAAGATATAAAAACTCATTGCTTTTCCATACCAAACTATTTCAATGTTATTTCCAACTTCTCCATTAGCTCTGAGTGAAGTCTTTTGCTGCTTGGGTTGGGGATATTTTTATTATTTTAGGGGGAGTTGGGGAAGAGGCTAAGTGGTTGGTTTGTTTTGGTTTGGGGTTTTGTGTGGTTTCGTTTGTTTTGGTTTTGTTTGTTTGGGATTTTTTTCTAATATAGGTGGCTATCAGCCATGGAATGGATTAAGAACAGATGAAGAAGTCTTCAGCTCTCAGAAGCAGTTGTTGATACAAAGGATGATGCAGGATATTCCCAATGCTGGGTCTTGCTTCTTAGTCTTCTTATTTGTAGAATTTCAAATTTGATAGGTTTTAGAGGAGTATGAAAATGAAATTAATTCTTATTTGAGAAACTTGTTGAAACTTGCAACAATAGGAGAACTAAAAATTGGGGGGAAAATGTCTTTGAGAATGCACTCTCTGTTGCATTGCTTTTTACAGTGAAGACTAGATGTCTTCTTATTAGAGATATTCTAGTTCAAGAAGAGATCATGCAGGAAGTCATGATAAATAATCATGACAGTCCCTTTCTATACTTAACATCTAGAAAGCAGTAAGGACCAAATCATAAGTTAGATTCCACTTTATATATTAAACAATTGTTGCAGCAAGAAAAATCAGTACCTTAGTGACCTACATTTCAAATCCTAGAAATGAAATATATGCAAAGGACTAAATTTCAAGTTTGGTCTATCTCAAAGTATCAATTATTCAGCCCACTTGGCTTGATTGTGGCAGCCAAAACACACACATGCAGTATATATTTTGCTTTAATTTCTTGGTGCTTTATTCTGTATGCAGAATAGCACTTCAGAATATTTTGGAGATATCTTCCTTTTGCGAAAACATATCTTGGAAAATACTACTCCAAGTTAATCAAATACTGGCAAATTTTAGGCAAAATAGGCAGACCATCTTCTGCTTCCAGATCAAGATTACTATCTTCTCAGATAGTAAGCAATAAGGAGAATACTTTATAATACTATACAGTATAATCTTGGGTGATCAGATATCATCTGATTTTCCTTTCTACGTATAACAGTACATTAAGCTACAAACAGCTACTCTTTATAGAGATGAAAATATGATAGTTAGACCAAAGGAGTTGAGTTTTCAGAAAATGAAGCTATCTGCCAAAGTTTAGAAAGATAGAATAGACTTTACAAGGCCCATAATTTTTTGCTATAGCACTAATTGATTTGTTAAAATGGTCCAAAACCCCAGACCCCTTCTATCCCACGGAGTGGAACACACCTCCAAATTCTGAGAATATAATAGATATACAGAATTAGAGAAAGAGGGAAATTCCTCCCTATTAACTGAAATCTGGTGACCAGTATGTGACCAAGAATTATCCAGAAGGAAATGAAGAAAAGATATCCCCTGCCATCCTAGATCTTATTCAACCTTACAACTACTTCATCTCCATCCACAATAAAACAGATACTTGGCAGACTTTCTTCATTGTAATATCCTCTTTCTCAAGAACACGTTTAACAAATTGTGCATCATTGGGCATAATATTCCTTCTTAACTACACAGGTATCTAACAGTACTGAAACACAATGCTTGACTAAGAGCATTTTCTTAATGCAAAGCTGCAGGTACCGCAAACACACTAGGGCAATACAAGGAATCCAGAACAAAACCTGATATATAATCTGTAATGTTTCTTTCTCTGTTCATCAAGTTACTGCTTAGTTCTTGAGTTCATGAATCCACAAGGCAAAGTATAACTATTTATCACTTTGTATTTTCCCCTTACAGTGCTTTAGTAAGAATAATCCTAATTATGTTCTTCATGTATTATTATTATTAGAACTAACTAAATATTTTCCCAAGGGTTTATTTCATGGATTTTGGCACTTTTGTCCCTTAATTTGTTCAGAGAATTTTTTTTTCATATTAGTCAACCAGCTCTATAAGATGGTCAAACAATATTTGTTGAATTCATTTGCTGACTGATTTGTACCAAATGTTGGATAAATTACTCATGACTAATTGTTTCTATTATTCAAAGAGATATAATTAAACCCTATGTTTAAAAGGAACCTGTATTTCATGGTGCACAAGGTAAAATAAACATATGAAAGTACAAGTTGTACAATAGTGACAGAGCTGAAAGCTCCTACACATGAATTGTGTAGGGCACTGTGCCCTCGAAAGATGCAAGCTGACTGCCAGTCTCCACTCCACAAGTCAAACCATTCCCTTCATGGTTTCATTGTGTTCCAATGTATAGTCTCTTCAGAGGCCCTGTAGTTACTATATTTTTACCATGCCCAAGATTTTCTGTGCTGTGCTGGAGAGGTATGAAAATTAAGAAGAAACAGTGGCTAGGCACTAATTTAAAAGACCAGAGATCAATTTTCTGCTTAATTCACGTCCTTCAATTCCCCATCAATGAAAAAATGGAGATGCAGCAGACTCTGATCTCAAGCAGATGTTGAGGAGATATATTGATTAGTAATTATGAATTACCCTGAAACTGTTGTAATAGATATTAAGTGCAATAATGATATATGTATCAAAAACAAGTCCACATACCTAGACAATTCCAATTAACTACTGGAAACCCCTCCTTTCTTCTGAGATACCAGTGCCCTGCCTCTCCACACAGGGGAGATGCTCCAGTTCCTTAATCATTTTAGTGGCCCTTTGCTGGCCTTGTTCTAGTAGCACCATATCCAACTTGTAGTAGAGATCCCACAATTGGACACAGTACTCCAGGGATGGAAACATGCAGGCCTGAACTTCCGTGCTCGCAGTTCAAGCTACCCAAATGCTAGGTATTTTTACTATATACATAGTAATGCAGGTAAATAAAATAGCAATTAGAATATTGTTTAACCCTGAGAATAGTTAGCACAGACAGCTTGTATCCCTCCATCTAAACCCTCTTTCCCTACTGTATCCCAGAAAGTGATGGTTTTATTGCCTGATGTGAATGGTCTCTCTGCCATTCTGTCCTCTGAAGGGTGCTTATTAGCACAGTCTTACATTATGTCAGGGAGTATGCTAACAGATAAAACAGTTAGGCAGTGTAGAAGAGTGGAAGGACAGTGCTTAAGCTTGGGTAGTCACCCTGTTAAATTTATTTACTAGTATGACAATAAGATTCCAGTCCAGAATTTGTGTAGCAAGGTCAGCAGGGTCTGTGGCCAAGGCAGTATTCTCTGGCTTCTTCAGAGAGCATTTGCTTGGAGGCAGCACCATGTGAATTCAATACATGCCTTCTGGGATGGTTTTTAATCATATGTGGCTTGCTTGGAGGGCAAAGAGACAAGGACCTGTCTCTATTCCTCTAGATGTGCATGCTTTAATGTATTAGGTATTGTATGTATATTAACTGCTTTACATCAACTTCAGAAACATCGCTTTTAAAGGTTATACACCTACTCTTGTTTTATGGATTTCAATTTAGAAATGAAAGTTATGACTGATTTTATGGGAAAATTCACAGAAATGAGTGATATCGCTCAATACTCCTGGTATAAGTTGGAAAAATAACATTATTTGCAAGTTAAGAACACTGAGGCATCTCATATACACTTTCATTAGCACACATACTTATCATAGCAACACCGTCTGTCAGTAGCTTCCTTATAAAGCCATATTTCCAGAGATTTGAAGAGCTGACATATGTATTGTGGGGGAACAAGCTTACATTTGCACGGTGATGACCTTATAGGTCTTTACTTCTATTTTCTATGATTCTTTAAATATGCTGTGTTGTTCACTTTGAGAAGGAGTAAGATGTAAGACAAGCTCATTTTCTCTGTGACTAGCTCCCAAGTGTAAAAGAATTCCACTTTCTACTTTAATTTGTACACTTATAAACTAGCCTGAAATTTTGTGCAGCAGTAAGACAATGGCTAGATGCTTGTGTAATTTTAAAGAAGCTTTAGGTTTTTTTAAAATGTTCTTTCGCAAAAGATAATTTCATGGTGTGGTCTAATTGTATTTAATATTTTAAAAAAGGAAACATAGAAGAATAGATAAATCTGATCAGGGCTAGAAATGCCTTATTTTGTTCAACAAAGACTCCTTCCTGCCAGAAAGACTGCATGTCTTCAACAAACATCAGTGCCTCACCAAAAGTTGGTTAGTAAGTCAAGCTAGTGAATAACATGAAAGAGCATTTAGCACTGTTTGAATTGCTTATGAATGACTTCTAGCAATAGCATAAAAAGAAAAGTCTGAATATTACTACAGAATCAGTGGCACGAGGGGCATTGATCAGAGGAATAAAACTCTAAAGGAATTGTCTTCTGTTCAAGCAATTCAAGAAGAAGAAACCCTTTAAAATAGTTCAAAACACTTTAAATATTTCAGAAGAGTGTCATATTTAAATGCAAAAATAGCAAGTAAAAGAGAAGTGATTTGCTTGACTTTGAAATATCTCAATGTTTCCAATCACAAAACATTTTTTTTTTTTGTTCTGAAATATCATATTATTAGTATTCAAAACCAAAATTCAAAACCCAAAGAGATTCTAAGCAAATTAAATACAAATGTATAGCTGTCCATACACATAAAGCACATTTAGACATACCATATGCAGCTCGTGCAAAAACATAAAATATCTAAAATATAAAATCCAAAACAGCTACAGTAAACTTGTTGTTTTTCTGACACAAACATTAAGGGGATAGAGCAACATACAGTCAACTATGTAAAATAGGGAAGTTTCTTTGTGTAGGGGAACATTGCTTTGGCAATTTATTCCGTGTTATTTTAAGAATAATGCTTTCTTTGGATCACACTGAAACTGAACCTCAGGCCTCAATTAACTTGGAATCTAATGAAACAGAAAAGCACCTCAAAGGAATTAATCGAAGTTTCTTCTAAGTGGGAAGCCAGATTGCAGGAATGTCAGCCAGGTTACTACTTTTCCAGCTACCAAAAAATTTTAAACACGCTACAGAAGTGTTGCATTTGATTGGGAAGTTATGAAGCACACAGCTTCATAAGTGCCCCTCTGCTCAATGATTAACACAGAAGTGGCCTTTGGAAAAGGAAGTAGACTGATAGCAATGTCCCCATCCTTTTTCACTGACCTTGCTATCTGCAGAGTTGTGTCATGTATTCTCATTTCTCTCTCCAGTTGCAGTTGCTGTCACAGTTTTCCCCCCTTCTTAAATATGTTACCACAGAGGTGCTACTACCATCACTGATGGGCTCAGCCTTGGCCAGCTACAGGTCTGTCTTTGAGATGGCTGGCATTGGCTCTATCAGACATGGGGGAAGCTTCTGGCAGCTTCTCAAAGAAGCCACCTCTGTAGCGCCCCCCTCCCCCCCGCCCCGATACGTTGCCACACAAACCCAATACATACAGACAAAAACCATTGTAATGAGAATCTTTGATGGAGCTCTTCCCACAATAGTATTACCCTGTCTGAATGTTTTCGCTAGGGAAATAGAATGTAATCAATATATCTAGCATGTAGCATGGTAGTATATTTATAATTCAATATATACAATATATTACATCTATCCATATTAATATTTTGACAGTAGACAAATGTATAATGCATATGCTTAGCAAAGTTTACTTTTTCCAAGACCCTGCAATAGCTTCACCCTACAGTAATTTCCTATTGTTACCATTGAAGCTGAAGTTCTGAATTTGATAGCAAAAAGAAACACCATTTCAGACTTCCTAGTGTGCAAATAAAGAGTTCAAGTTATTATAAAATTACTCAGCAAGTCACTCACACAGGAAATCTCATTTATTCACATCTCATTTTCTAAAAAACCAAAATATGTTATATGCCACCCCTATAAAAATTTCATACAGTGGACGTGAAAAAGGGAATCTGATTCATTTTTCCATTTCTACAGTAAGACAAAACTGCTTTCACTCAAACACCACCAATATAAAAGATCAGAATAATATATGTGAATACAAATTATAATTTTTTAGGTCTATTTTTCTCATGGTATTTCTTATCACAAATCTGACTTGAGAATAAATAAGTAAGGTTTCTTTCACACCAATAATTAGTAATGAATAAGCAGATCAAGTACTAAAGCTGGCTTTGCACCTACTGAATGTTGCAAGTGTCTGTACTCATTTGATATGCATCTAGCAAAGCTTGGATGTTCCCAGAAGGCTATTCCATGAACACTGAGAGAGCAGCGTCTGCTAGTGGTGCCTGTAAGTCATAAAGACAAAATATTTATATAAGTGAGAGCAACTGGAAATAATGAACCATATTTAAACTACATTCCATGCTATTTCAAGAGAAACAATTTCATGCAATGATCATCAGTATATAGAAAGAGTAGTATAAGATTCTAAAATATGGTTCAGTGTTCACTTGATGGGTTTTTAGCAGTAATTTCTTGATTAAAAAGATTTTTATGTTTTGCTTAATTTTTGTCACTTTGCCTGTTAGGTCCTGTCAAATTAGTTTCTTCTCAGCTATAATGCATATATGTATGTTATACATATATATATACCACAGACACACGCATATGTGTAAGCTGTAGGAGAAACAGTATATGTATATATACACTATATGCATGTATATGCATATGTAAATATGTGGAGTTTATGTAGATATATTCACATGTATGCATATATACATATGTATACGACTCTAGTAATGATTACATCTAAAACACAATGCAAAAATTTTCTCCCCTTTTTATCACCACATAATTTCAAAGTAAGACTATACCTGTGGCATTGAGAGGACATCGATTGAATGCCATGTCCCCAGCTGCAGTCCTTTTCCACACCATTGACATCAAATAGTCTTCAGGACATATTTCATAAGGTGCTACCATTTAGAGGTGAGAATATAAATAGAAATATTAATTTAAAAGATATTTTATATCAGAAAAGTGAATCTTCAATCTTGTCTGATTTTTTCCTGATATGTGTATGTTAGCATCATTTGATTTAATTTAAAGAATGAAGTACACAAATGCAAAAATTCAAACACTGTAATTCTTGTATATCTGTCTTTGTGATGGTATTTATTTCATGTAGATCGTCTTTCCTCAGCAAACACTTTTTAGTTTGTAGCTACAATGCCAATAGCTTTGAATCTTTTCTTATTGCTCTGTTTTTGTTCAATAACAGTAAGCATCTATCAGAAGATGATGATACTTAAAATGTTGCAAGCTGTGATGCTTATCTTAAACTAAAATCTTAAAAGATTATTCTAAAACTTGAACCGTATGTGAAAGAATGAGTTCTGAATTCACAGCTGAAACATTTAATGTTCTAAAGTTATCAAATGAGAGCTGTGTATTATAAAACCCCAAAAGTAGGCTGTTTCTTTGAAATGTGTTTGAGTACAAGTTGGAAATTAAGCAAGTATAGTCAATGCTATGAGACTGAGTGGCTATAAAACAAAATGGCCTTTTTACTGGTTATCACAATAACATTTAAAAAGAAAAAATATTTTCACAGTTCTGCAGTAAAAACTGCATGGAGGAAAAGAAGCTTCTGCAAATGCTTCTTATATTATTTTCACATGGACATGACTTAAAGATTCCTTTCACTCTGCATTTTTTACTGTAGATTCCCAGTTCATGATTTTTGAGAAAATTAGATTAACACAACAAACATCTGGCTGATGTCATTTTACATCTTAAGAGAACTGGCAAATGTTAGTTACCGAAATCTAATTCATTCCAAGTTCAGCAGATAAAAAATTAGGATTGTTTAAAAGTTATATGTATTTCAGGAAAATAGTAACCCCACTGCATTACAGCAAAGTGTCTACAAAAAAAAGAAAAACAAAAAAGAAAGGAAATTCTATCACTATAAAGATGGGGGGAAAAGGCAGAAAGCATTTCAGTAGTTCACCTGTGGTTGCATGGGAAATCTCTAGCAGAGGCAGAACAGACTACAGATTTTGTCCATCCCATTGCCTAACCCTTAAAATTGTCCATCTTCCCTCTTTTGTACTTCTGCTGACGGAAGACTGAGGTGAGTAAAGGAACTGAGCAGACTTTTGCACAAAGCTGTACCCTCTCTTTGTGGAGGACAAAGGATACGTTGCAGGTGGCTCAGTAATACTAATATGAATCATGGCTGGGCAGAAAAATTGCTTGCTAAATTTGCCCTACCAACAGCATTCCTGAATTGCAAATCAAGACAGTTGATACTGCTAAAAAAGCAAGAGACCCACTAATGGCAAGAGTCAACGCAAGTTAGCTCTATTCATAATATAGAATACTAATACTGCTTCAGACATGCCCAAAAAGTGAGTGCATCAGGCCAGTGCTGCAATGGGAAAAGACAGAATTTGTTAAACATAAGCCATTTGGTGACATAAGTAAATGCAATTACTATCCTATTACGACCTTATAAACATAATAAATGTTCTGATTTGGGGAGCATAAATTAACAAAATACAGAGGTAATACAATAAATCATTTTATAAAACATAAATCAAAACGTTTGCTAGAGCATAGGGCTGTCAAAGAAGTGTATTTGTCATGGCATGTTCACTAATCAACACTTTAGGTGCTGATTCTTAGAATCAAAACTGTTACTTCCCTCCAGATACTGAATGTTTGGTGTTTTTTTTTTTCCTGAAAATAAATACATGCATACATATATATGCGTATTTTCTCTTTTATATTAACAAGTCACAGGCAATATGAGATATTTCCTATCTATTTGGAAAGGTACTACCTGTGTGCTTTTGCATCACACTTTTCAGAACTCAAAATTACATTTTAATTTTAGCCTAGTGACAGAGACAATGTCTGCACATGTGTGTTGCATTCAAAGTAAAATGCTAGAGATCCAGCATTATCAGGAAAGAGATATGGAAGCAAGTCAGAGTTTGGAAGAGGTATCACAGCCCAGGCAAACAAGTTTTCCTGGTCCCTCACTGACTCTCTGTAGTGCATCTATGTGCTTTTCAATGCATTGTACAAATACCTTGGATCAAGGAATGCTGCACATGAAAAACAAACCAGTTCTTCCCAAAGCTGAGGTATACCAGTCAGAGCTTCCTAATCAGGCATCCACCCACATTAAGACTTCTGTGAGGCTCCAACCCATGTTGCCCATGGAGACATCACAGTCATGCTGCAGTGGTATTATATCAGAATTAAAAAGCCTTGCTAGCTCTGCTGGCTCTGCTCAGGATCAGTTCAGCTGTTTCTGTAACTACGGCACAATTAATTCATAACACACCCACAGATATATGTGAGCTAGCTGTACAAAATCATAGACAATTTCTAAAATTTAGAGACAAACAGCAAAGACTGAGGTAAATTTGCTAAAAATTACAAATAAAAAGCAGGTATCTTTCACTGACAATGTGATTCAGCATTCCCACACAGAGCATTTACTCAAATTTATCATGTTATATTCCTGTAATGACATGCCTGAATTCATCAAATCTAAGCACAAACACTCAGCAAAGTCAGTGATCTAGAAGCACAGTCTCTCTCTGACATTCCTAGTGAGAGGACATGCATCTCCGAGAGGCAGTCAGCCCACCTAGTATCTGAGGAAGCTGTGTATGACGCACAGAGAAAGCAAGAGCCATGCACAGCCTCACAGAGTTTAGGGTCTGCCTAGGCAGCTAACAAATATGGGAAAGGATAATGAAAGTTAGCCAGTGGCACACAGTGCCTCACAAATGGAGCAAGAACTACAGTTTGTTTCTTGAATTCAATGCCACAGGCAAAATTATCTTAAACAAAGGCAGTAGAAAAAAACTTTTGAACATCTTGTAGAATAGGATTGCAGAGACAAAACAACCCCCAAAAGTTTAATTTTATTGTTTAGTTTTTGACAATTTGCATCTTCACCCTTCTCATATTCTGTCTTATGTATCCCCTATTGTTTATGAAGAAACTTTCTACATTCAGTAGGAAATCATTAACTAGTCTTCAGCAGCTTTGCTGAAGTGCTTTGTTATATTTTGTTATGCTTTTGCTAACAAAAAAAAAAATGGTCTGGCACTGTTTTCAGTCTTGTGGAAAAAAATATCCACTGACAACAGGATTATGAGAAAAATATTGAGGATTTGTTTTGAGTAAAATCTGGGTAAAGCATAAATACAAGAACATATATAGAATTGTTGGTAACAGTCAACACTAAGGACATATCATTCCTAACAAATATGGTGGCTTTCTATGATGGCATTACAGCATTGGTAGATAAGGGAAGAGTAACTGGCATCATCTTCTTGGACTTGTGTAATGCATTTGGCACTGTCCCACACAACATCCTTGTCTCTAAGTTGGAGGGTCATGGATTTGATAGATGGACCACTCAGTGGGTAAAGGAATAGTCTGGATGGCCACACTCAAAAAGTTGCAGTCAACAGCTTGATGTCCAAGTGGAGACCAGTGATGAGTGGTGCTCCCCAGGGGTCAGTACTGTGACCAGCACTGTTTAACATCTTTTTCAGTGACTTGGGCAGTAGGAATGACTGCACTGTCCGCAAGTTTGCAAATGACACTGAGTGCAGTTGTCATGGTGGAGGGAAGGGATGCCATCCAGAGGGACCTGAACAGCCTTGAGAGGTGGATCTGTACAAACAAGGACAGGTGCAGGGTCCTGTATGTAGGTTGGGGCAATTCCAAGAACAGATACAGGCTGGGCAGAGAATGGATTGAGAGCAGCCCTGAGGAGAAAGACCTGGGAGTCTTAGTTGATGAAAAGTTCAGCATGAGCTGGCAATGTGCATTTGCAGTCCAAAAAGTCAATTGTATCCTGGGCTGCAGCAAAGGAAGTATGGCCAGCAGGTCGAGGGAGGTGATTCTGCCCCTCTACTTCACTCTTGTGAGGCTCCTGCTCTGGAGACCCCAACATAAGAAAGACATGGACCTGTTAAAGTGACTCATGAGGAGCGCCATAGTGATGATCAGAGAGCTGAAACATTTCTCCTGTGAGGACAGGCTGAGAGTTGCAGTTGTACAGCCTGGAGAAGAGCTCCAGGGAGACCTTATAGGGACCTTCCAGTACCTAAAGGGGGCCTACAGGAAAGATGGGGGGGATTCTTTATTGGATTGTAGTTACAGGATGAAGGGTAATGGTTTTAAATGAAAGTAGGGAAATTTAGATTACGCATTAGGAAGAAATTGTTTACTGTGAGGATGATGAGACACTGCAATAGGTTGCCCGGGGAAGCTGTGGATGCCTTATTGCTGGAATTGTTCAAGGCCAGGCTGGATGGGGCTTTGAGCACCTTGTCTAGTGGGAGGTGTCTCTGCCCATGGCAGGGTTTTGGAACTTGATGATCTTTAAGCTCCCTTCCAGCTCTAGCAATTCTATGAATAATTATAGAATTAATTATTAGGGAATTAAGTATTTCTGGAAACCAATACAATATTATTGGAACCTAGGATATTCTAAATAAGTTTTTAAAACTGTTATAAGAACATTTCTATTTTTATAAAAATAAATTTACAGAATTCATCTCTTCTGAATAATACTGTACTTTGTTCTCAGTTCCCACATCTCTTAGTTTTCAGTGACACATTTGATTGGACTTATCTTATTACTTTTACATATTTCTCTAAAAGTTTCTGACCAGCTTGCCATGGGCTGCAATGTCTTTTGTTATCTAGCTGTCTCCTTTGTTGCTGTGGAACAGACCTATCATTCATTCATCCTGCATAAGTTTTCCAGAGTGATTCCTGTGTGACTAGCTGCTTAGCAAACCTAGAAGGTTTTTTCCTTTCCCTGATCTGTTTCCAGTTTTCTGAAGTTATCCTTCACAAAATGATGCTTTGAGTGCAAAGTATTAAATCCCTAACACTGCTGACCTACTAAGAGTAAAATCTAACTTTAGGCATTTGGTGTACGAGAAAGGGGGCAATGACTGAAGACTAAGTCTCTTCAGATCTTCATTTTTCTTTCCCAGAATATTACACAATGGAAGGAAAGAACCATAGTTTTAAGACTTCTAATTGTGAATAGAAATAAATAACAAAGAAAAATTACTCAACATTTGTCTAGAAACCAAGCTATTTGATACTCCAACTTTCAGACGATAATTCTGAGCCTGCCTTTTTTAGTGCTACTTGGACTTAGCTTCCAGGAGTATCTGATGTAATTCAGTCCCTGCTCAAACAATTTGAAGGGAATTACTGACTGACTATGAAGAAAATCTTGTATAATATCCACATAATGCAGAATGCAAACTACAAAAAGCCCAGTCAAGATTTTCAGTCAGCCAAGTGATCAGTTCTGTTTGCAAAGTATCTTTTTAGGAGTAACCAGCATGACAGAAAAATATTTCATTCTCCTTTTGCTTCCACAGTTTAAAATCAGCTATAAACTTTCTATTAGTCTACAGACATTGGGGACATATAAATAGGTGCAGATTCATCCACTTGACAAATATGTTAGGCAGATTTAAAGAGCTGAGGATCTAGTCTTGCAATAATGGCAAAGAAATGCTAATATAAGAAAAAAAAATATTATTAATTGCCATTTTAGTTTAGCCCATGTTTCTCAATGACTTACACAGAAAAATAAGCCATGATGCAAAACCAGCTTTTCTTAACTATTTTAGGGCTATGAAGGAAAAGCATACAAATTGCAAAATTTGCTTATACTTTGAATGGTATCTCTGTATACTACTTCTCAATTTTGCTTGGTGTTTATAAAATGTAAATTTGTATATAAAATTATGAAATTTTTGTGAGTTATCCACTGTCCATATTTAAATCTGAGATGTTTTAGTAACTGTCAGTCTAGAAGCAGATAGCTTATATCTGTTCTTAATGTCTAATATTCTGCAGAAGTATAGCTTCTTAAAAGGTGCTTTACATTATGGTGTCTATAAGCATACTGATTCAAATCTGGAATTAATCAAGTAAATAAATTTATCAACTCATAAATGAAGCTCTGCGTGCATCTGACTTGTAAATATATCTAAAATATTTTATTAACAGCAGGTGGCAACCTTTGAAAATTGGACAACAGCAGCATGGTTGTACTTTTAAATGTCTAAGTGCAAATTATTTCAAAAATGGTTTTATAAGCAGAAGCTGATTGATCTGAATGTCTTATTATTGAGAAGATTTACATCACCCTTCTCTTAGTGTTGTGGTTTTTTAGAGGAAGTCTGCATTAATTACGGAAATTATAATTTGTTTATGAATCCAATACAAATACTGCTTTGTACTGCTTTTTAGATAACAAATATTTTATTACAATTAAATAGGACATTTAAAAAGTTAAATTTGCTTAACTTTTCCAGTATATTATTATAATTTTAAAACTACAAATAGTCCTTTTGTTGTTCTTCAAATGTAATGAGATTCATTGCTCTATTGTACTGCAAATACCTTGAAAACTGTTCTTTCAAAGCTGTCAAGGGATAAACATGCTGCCTATGAATATGTGGACTTGATAACATAAAATTCACATCTGGTATATTTCCCATTTCCTGAAGCAAGGCACCCCTGCCATTTAATTCCTTTCTCTGAGCAGAAGAGAACATAGCCATCAAGATCTCCAGAAGTCAGAGAGATTGCTAGACTGATTTTTGCTGCTTCCTGGCTTGCAGTTCAGAACATGTAATTTCTAAAGTGAATGGCTAAGACATCCTACATTACTTACACCTTATTTTGTTATCTAACTCTTATCCAAGAGTGCATTCTTTTACTTTAGGACAATGTGTCTATACAGATATATATTATTAGATTCACCAGCTGCTTTTGTTTATTCTTCACTTTTTAAGAAGCTCAAAATTACATTTTTATCAACTTTCAGTGGGAAAGACTTAAGCTTGTTAGGAGGGCAAAATAAAAAGTGCTACAAAGAAATTTACTTAAGCATTGTATTAAAACAGGAAAGAAGTGCCTTTTTGACTTTAAGTTACTTCCTTTTTTATAAAACGTTGCTCATGTATTCATTCATTCTATACAGTCCAGTACGGTTCACTTTTTTCTTTATCTTTGCGACACTGAAATTTACCCCAAATGTATTACAAATATGTCTCTTGTATATGGGATAAAAGAAATTCTATGATTTACAAAACCAGCCCTGATATTTTAAGACAGTACATTCAGAGAGAATTTGTGTAGGAAATCATTGCGGCTCCAAATACTATAGGCACATCTAGGCAATAAAATATTTTTCTGATAACTTTCTAAATGGTAGCATTTTGATTTATTTGAAACAAGATGCATTGCTCATATATCCAATAAGGCTAGCTTACACCTAGCTACATAAACACAACTCTACAGCAGAGACTTGCCTAAAGCATGGCCATATATGGCTCTTTATGGCTATTGCTGTATGGACATTGATTTCGTGTTTCCTAAAGCTGAGCATTAATGTAAGCCATACTGTAGTATAAATAATAACAGTGATTATATTTGCATCTCACCAGGACACCTCTGCTCACTGCACCGTCTAACTTCTTCTCCTGTTCCTTCACACTGTTGTCCAGTCATGGCAGCACCTTGACAGACCCTTATCCGTCTCTCCCAGCCACCATCACAGGATTTGGAACAGCCACTCCAATGGCCCCACTGGTTCCACTGGCCATTTGCTGTTTTGAAAAATATAGTTACAGTGGTGACATAAAGACAGCCATAAGGAAGGATATATAGGTTATTCTTTAGTTGGATAAAAGAAGAAACCCTCCCCAGATATATAGCAGAAGTGGTAGACAAAGCTGCGTGGAAGATGGGGAAGTCTCTACTTGGCTCCTAAATATGAGATTGTTGTCTAAATGGTTCACATCTTGAGATAAAATAAAAAGAATTGGTGCACATTAACTTACATTTAGACTGTGAAACAGACTCTGGGGTTTTTTTTTCTGTATAGTTGTACAGTGCTGTTGTATGGTAATGATACACATTTACAAGGTGCATAACTACCCTTTAAAAAACTAAAAACATTTTTACAGGTGATATTTTAGAAGCTTGATTGTTACATGTTCTGTCAGTGCAAATGAGGCTTAAAAGTTGGTATAAATGTAATTTACCCAACTGGAAGGCTACTTTTATGCTGGCAGAGGATCATGAAGCAGTCTCAGCATAAAAGGGAATCAGTTCAAACGGTTTCTAGGATTGTGAGACACTTTATCAAGGTTTTTAGGCTTCAAACATGTCTTTCTAGAACTGGTGAATGTAATTGAAACAGTGATAGAACCAAAAAGCTGATATGCAGCCCAGCAAGCAGTCTTTCCAGATGCACTCTTCAGATTTTTATCTCCAGGTAGCCCATCAAAAAAAAAAAAAAAAATAGCTAGGCCCCAGGCTTTCCTCTGGAGGTGACTGCTCTGCCCCTTTGCTGAGGGGTTGGGGGCATCCCCTGGGAGCCTACTGGTGTTCCCCAGGCCTCAGCAGGATTGGTCCCAAGTCTCTACTGAGCAGGAGAGGTGGAGCAGAGGCTCCCTGCACCCATTAGTACTCACCGATGCACTCAGGGTTATAGCACTCCCGGCTCTCAGCCCAGGGCCCTCTGCACTCGGAGCCGCCGTGGGCCGCTGCTGTGCACTGCCGGCTCCGCTGCTGGGTGCCGTTGGAGCAGGTCACTGAGCACTGGCTCCACGCGCTCCACTCCTGCCACTGTCCGTCGACTGCCACAGCAGGCACAAAAGAGATGGACACAGTAGAGTTACCACCTAAGCCAGGCAGGGCCCTTGCGGCATCCTTCTATGTTAGGGGGTTTCAGCTCTGAGTGTAGCCCCTCAGACTGGGCCTAGCCTGAAGAGGCTTCGCTTCTTACAGCAAAGACAGAGACTGCCATTATCAAAATAATTTAAAGCCACTTCAAAATAATTTAAAACTGCTTTCAGTTTTCTTCAAGTAAAGAACATTTCATTTTCTTTAATTATACACTGATATAACACAAGATAAATTATGATTTTTATCACATACCATGCTGTTTGAAAGGTCTTATTAAAAACAAGGCCCTAATAAAAAGACTAGCTTTTTTAAAGGCAAAAACAGAGGCCATTCTTGCATCATGTAAATACTGAGCCTTTCAAAATGCTTTATTACATCTGCAGCAATGACTCGGACAGGTTTATAAGATTATTGGTCCTACCTGTGAACTTAGCTCTGTTTAGTTGAACGGGGAAACGAAAACAGGAGTTACCACTTTACAGTCTCTGTTCTCTGTATTTATAATACTGAACATACTTTTATCATTCATCCTCCCTGTAAGGTAGGTGTTCCCATTTCTTCAACATTCTTTTCAGATAAAATGTAGGAGGACAGAAACAGCCTGCCTTCCTCCTCAGGTCTGCTTCTGCTTCTGCATTTGCATATTGCATAATCTTTTTTTTCTGAATATGTCAAGTTGAATTTTTAAACAACACAGATATGGTGACCAGTTCTGTATTTAGTATCTTGTATTAGCCTATACATTTGAGTTTAGATGACTATTCCCATGAGTAAAGATTTAGGACTGTTATTTTTAATTTTGTATCTCAGAAAAAAAAATATTTCAAGATTGAGGTAAATAAAAATATTCAAAAAAACCCAAACCAAACCAAAACAAAACAAAACAAAAAAAAACCCAACAATTAAGTTCCCATACAATTGAAAAATTACATGCTCTATAGTAGATAGGAAATGAACAGCATTATGAAATGTCCTAGTACTGAGTGTGGTAATTCGGAATTCTGCACAATCTTTAGCAATCATCAAATCCTCACCGCATCTGCAGTTACCCAATATAAACTCAAAATGTAGGTTTTAATCCAATTTTGATTAATAATTGTCCTTAAAAAACTGGTTTTATAACTACTATTGCCATAAATGTACCACCACTGAAAATTAGGGACTTCACTTGGTGCATTTTCTAACACTCAGTTTCAGAATTCTTCTAAAAGAGGGTTGGAATAGCAGCTTCCTAAGTTGATGGTGTTAACAATTACAACAGGAAGCAGAATCTTTAAGTTACTGATTTAAGATACTGTGTCTGCATGGGTGCACCATAGTGAACTATGGTGAAATATGGAGTTGAACTATTTTATGGTTGTCTGACAGTAACCACAGAACATTTCTAACACTTTAAAGATACAATCTGTATACCTAATGCCTGGGATATCATCAATCAGTGAATTAAAGGAAGAGAGTTTTTGAGGTTTGCTCCTAAAGTTCTATACTAAATATTCTATGCAATACTTGATTGTGAACCACTTCTCAATACATGTGCCTCTCAAGCAGTGAAGCTATACCCTGATAGTTTATTTAGTAGAAAATGGAAATCTTTCCAAACATGGAATCTAGTTGCACTGATTAATCATAAAAGCTTTATGTGAAGAGGAAAACATTATGGAAATTACATTTCAATTCACTCTCTTCAGTTGTATTCATTGCTATATAGTATTATCTAGGGTAGAAATGATGAAATCAATTATTATAGTATCTTTGGAGAAAACTAATTCTGTGGCTTCTCATATATATTTCATACATCTCTCTTCTATATCTTTCAGAACAAATAGCGTGTAAGTTTTCTATTTCAGAAATACTGTTAAAAGACTAAAGAATTCAACATAAAAATTCTCTTATAAAATTCATTTCACATTCAAATTGCAGCAAAACTGAACATTCAGCAATGATTTAAACTTACTTTTAAATGTAACCAGCATCTAATTGCCTCTGGTGAAAGTAATTTAGTTAAAATGACTGTTCAAAATCCAGAAATCTCAAATAACAAATGACTACTGATTTTGACAGATTAGGTGCAATATTTTTGGTGTTCCTTTGCAATACTGAAATGAATGCATTAATTTCTTCACTACTATTTTTATTTGGCATTTATCTTGTTGTCAAGTCTGCTTCATGCTCACATATCATGTTAATTACTTTTGTGTGGGCATGTGCAAAATTGCACACCTGCCAACTTGGTCAAAAACTGGATTAATTCAAAATTTTTGTAGCTGCATTCATGAATAAAACTTTTCCACAAATTTTGTTCTGAAGTTAGAGTATGCTTTGCTGACCAGAAGAAAAGCAAAGCTCAAGCTTAATAAAAATCTAAGAAATTTAGTTTTACTTCTGTGAGGCACATTTTTCCTTCATCTCTCTTTTCAAATCATCAACCAACCATTTTCTAAAGAAATGTCCATCAACCGTTTTGAGGAGGAGCTCAGTTATATATCTTTGTTATACAATGAATAAATAATGACAGTGAACTTCCAAGCAAGCATAATTCAAACAGATATGGTAGACGCAAACTGTGTGCCCTCTGAATGTCTCCCTTATATGCCAGACTTAGAGAGGTGCTTGCTTTTTGATTCTCCAAGACCTATCCTGAATCAAGATTTCCTACACAGCATACTGTGCCCTACAAAGATAGTATCTTAAAGAAACTAAGAATTTCTTGCCTGTGCAGTATCTTCCTGATAACCAGAGTTACCATCCTGATTATATCCTTTAATCACTACAATCAGAATTATCAACATTACCTGGCCTACTCCCTTTGTGTAACTTCTTATTTTCTGTGTGCAAAGGGTAATAAAAGAAATCACAAACAACCCACATTGAATGCACTGTAACAAAGCAGAGAATTGCTGTATGAGCTCACCAGGGCAGAGTGCAATATTGCAAGGTTTATGTTGTGTTTCAGGTCCATCACATGATCTTCCCCCATACTGTGGAGGTATACATGACCTTGTCCTAGTTCTTTGACCTCGACCACATGTGAAAGAACACAAACTCCAAGGTGACCATTCCTCCCAAACGCCATGTACTGCAACAAACCAAACAGATTTTAACCAGAAGGAGAAACACAAGTAACAGAAGGATTTCAAAATAAACAAGATCAGTATTTGAAATGGGAATTACTTTGCCAACCTTAAGAAAATCAGTACATAGGTAATCTTTAGCATTGGCAAATAAATCCTTTAGAAAATATAGTTATTTTCAGTTTTAATTTTCTCTAAAATATATTTAGCTTTGAACCATTTTCTCTAACCTTTAAACTAATCTTACTGCCACTTTTTCTTTTCTTTCATTCTTTTAAGAAAGATGAGAAAGATAACTTCACATTGAAAAAGTTAGTTATGATAATTTTGGTGTCTGAGATATCTTAAATAGACTTGATTTTCAGGAGACTAGTCTTTGTGAAAATGAGGCATATACATTATACCTTGTGATAACTCTAAAAGCTTGAAGCAATCAAAATTAAGCTTCCTTTGTAAAATATAGTAATAGACACAATAATTTCTTACTGTGTCACCATAATAAAGTGGGGCTATTATGTTTGAATTCTTTCACTTATTTAAATGCCAGTGGAAACAGGGCAGCAGATGTGCTTGATTATTTTCCTCAAAAAATCCAAGACCACATAAGCAAATATTTGCACTATGTCCTTACCTATTCATTCATCATACACAGTAATACATGCATAACTCTACCTTAAAAAATATACACTCAAAAAAGTTCAAACACCTTCAGAGCACACAATAAATTACAAACACATACCAACATATTTCTATGAAAGTATTTAATAAAATTAATATAAAGAATCATAGAAGATGCATCTTTCTCTATCTTAATTTTTTTTTTCCATGGTAGGAGAAACTAATATACAATACCCATATGAGTTATATACCATATACTTTCCTTTTTCAGAAACAAATTGAGCTAAATTTTCAGAAAGTTAAGGTTGTTAAGCAGGTACTGGTAAGACAACTCCATACGTGCATTAGCAAAACAGCTCTTTATAAATTGAAAAATGCTGCAAAACAAATTTTAGTTCTTTTTCTTCTGTTTAAATGAAAGCAATTGCTCAGGTTTAAATTAGGCTGCGTGAAAAAAAGGAATGTAGTAGTGAGAACTGTAGTAATTCTAGGCATTTAAGAAAAAAATCAAGGGACTTAGTATCACAGTAGGTGTCAGACGGCTCTGTGTTTCTGCAACCCAGCCTGTTTGAAGGGTGTCTAGAGGGCGAAACAGTGTATAACGTCTCAGTGTATCATTTGATAATGGTTCACAACATCATAGAAAAAGTAGGTTTTCTGGTTTGTGCTCACTTTTTTTTTCATCACTCTGAAAGAACTTCTCACATAGAGGTTTTCTCTGCCTTGAAGGCATATATCACCTGTCCAGTTTCAACAAATAAAACCCTCATTTGCCAAGGATATGAAAGAAGGTTCAGCTCCTTGGCATATTATCACAAAATCATCAGTAAGATCAAGGGGAGTTCTTCATGTGCGTAAATTCTAGTGCATTTCATTACAAGTAAGATGAAGTCATTTCAGATGTTATGTTGAGGTAAAGTTAGCTATGCTGTTAGCTAACTTCTGAAAATTCATACCTGACAAAAAATATCAAGCATTATTCAAGGAAGATTTTAATCCACCAATAAACAGCGCAATTGATGAAAGGTATTTAATTGGTCACATTGGTCAAAACCACAACAATTATTCCATGTCCTACATGGCTATTTTATTAAAATTAATTTATTCTAAATATGACATCAGTCTGAATTATATCAGCAAAAACCCCTAACCTTCAGGAACATTCCAAATTAATGTTAAAGTGACAGACTTTAGTCTAGTTGTTTTAGAAACCTTGATTAACTGTGGTATCTAGATCAAAACAAGGAAACCTAACTCTTCTAAAATTAGTAAATTTATGACTATATCTGCATATAAACCCTAACCCTTATGTTTCATCTTTTCTCAACAGGTACTACACTTAAACAGCTGCTCTGGGCCATCCATATGAAATGAGTGGTTTTTTTCTCTTGGCAAAGTATTAGTTTCTGAATCCAGATGTATCTCTAAGACTCAAAGTTTTTATCATATGAAAAAAACTAATGACAAACAAATTTGTCAGATCAGATTCCAAGCAGTAGTAATTAATAACAATGATATAATTCCATTTCCTGAAACCACAATGGTTCATTAAGATAGTCAGATGCGACAAGAAGAACTTCAAAAAGTACAAAATGTTGCAAAAAAAAAATACAAATTAGCAAAAGACTATTCTGTAAAACCCAATAATTTAGAATGGTCTTGACACTATAGACACAGGCTGAGGTTTCTCAGGGTACAGGTGAGTTTAAGTGTATTGTTTAATTTGGAGTTTTGATTTGATGTTGTCAAAATGTTATAAGATAATAGTCTTCATTTAAAAATGACAAAAACATGTGGTGAGGGGGTCTTTAAAGATACTATCTTTTGCCAAAAGGTTGTATATCTCTTCTGGTAAGAGTGACTGCATGTTAGCAGCAACACAGAATAATTCTTATCTGATTTTGTATCTGAACATAAGCCAAAACCAAAATGTTTCACTTTGGGTAAACTCAAACTCACAGCATCTTCTATATGTTTGTGGTTTAAAGTATGCTGTGTTCAAAATCATCTTCAGTGACAAATTTTAGCTCATTAAGTAAGTTCACAGTACCTTCTTCTATGTATAGACTTGCATATCTGAAGCTAGTGGGTAACTAATAAAGTCAAGGATGGTAAAGGTGTAACACTAGGAAAACAACCAATGTCAGAAAACATTCTGTTCAATGCATCATAGAAGCATCCAGTTTTACCCAGAGCAGCTTTAAAAGAACAAATTAATTTAAAGTTTTGTACCTTTGAATATTTTTTTTTGCTTATATTTAATTTACATTTTATCTCTTTAACACCATTTTCTAAGTGCAAAGTACTCTACAACATCTCATTAGTTACAGCCAGATGAACTATGCCAAATTACACCAGACGGAGAACTGGTCCACAGAGGAGTTACTGTTTTCTATAAAACAGTTTCAGCTGCAAGATTCATTTGGGAGAAAAATAAGTAGATTATTGCCAATTTATCTGTCAAAAACATTTCTAGCACAATGAGTTTGTATTACTGCAGAGCATCTTTCCCTTTGCCATTTTGTGAACCTAATCATGTTGAAATGAATACCCACAGTGCTCACTAGACAAAACTGCTATGAGTGGGAGGAGGCATGAGGCCTTACTGGACTTCATCCTAAAAGCATATTTGGGGAGATTTTATTAGAGTTCAGAGGCTTTTGATTTTCTCACCCTTAAGTTGAACAGATATCGGAAAGCTATTATGGGCATTGATGTTTCATTGTAAGGGGTATCATAGTTAAATATAGATGAATAACTGCATCTAAGCAGATGCCACATTAAAGGAATCTTTTAAGTGAAATTATAGGGTTTGCATGCAGAAATTTAAATTCATTGAAGTGGTATGGTTTCCCTAACTATAGTTTAAATTGTCTATTTAAAAATCTTAAATTCTTAATACATAAGCTCAGCAAACTATCTGATGCCTGTCTTCTAACCTTCATGTTGAAGCCATACATCTACTCTACTTCTGCCATGTCTCTTTGTAATTATAAACTTAAATTGCCTTACTGTTATTTTCTTCCTCTCAATTGAAGGCCTGAAATGCCAGAGCATAGCTTATTAACAATAAAGCTACAGAAATTAAAAAAGATAGTGCTAATTTTTTCTAAAAGGATTTTGTTAGTGTACTATGTAGGCACAGAACATATCAAAAGGTGACAAGTTTCACATCAGCCAATATATGGCTTTTGAGCATACAAATGTTTGGAATGGTTTAGGATACTCCTGCTCCTGCCATGTTTTGCTCTACCCATAAACTTGAAAATGCTGACCTTCAGCTAAATTTTGTGGTAACAGCGTTTGGAGGCAATGGGAAGGACAACTTAAAGCTGACTGAGATGATCCACAGGCTTTGAAATTACATATTCTTTCTCCTTGAAATTTTAGCTGTGTTAGAAATTATCCACTAAGCTGAAATGAATCAGTGGCACTGCAATAGTGCATCTTGGGTGTCCTTGCTCACAAAAGAACCAGTAACAAAAGTGGTTACCCGAACCACCGGTTTTGTTGCCTACTATGCTGCACTTTTCCAGGAGGGTCTTGATTCCAAGACACTGACTGAATTACCTAATAGATTCCTTTCCCTGAAATATTATTGGTCTGGAACCTTCTAAATATACCTTCATATTTTTACTTTATCTATCAGGAATACTATTTTGAAATTTAAGGTGTAATTTCAATACTAATATATATATATATATATATATATACACACACACTTATATATATATATATTCAGCAGGATAAAAACAAATAAATAAATGAAAGAGGAATTCATGGACCAAATAACATTTAGGTACTTATGCAAAAGACTCTGTAGTCTCATTGTTGCATAATGATGAAACTGGTGAATCCCATTCTCAAAATTTTCCAGGACAGCAAGATCACAGAGAGATGTATTTCCTAACATCCCGATGAGGTTCTTAGACACTATAGGGAGGATATGAAGGCAATAGATGGAAAGAATCTGGAAACCTTGCATTAGAATTTTCAAGTTTAGCAGGTTGTCTTGGAGTTTATGGATAGATGCTTAAAAGTATTGTCCAGCAGGCCAGTCTGCATACTTTTTTTTTTTGAAGGAACAACTTTTTGATTAGGAAACACTATTCCAGCTTTCAAACACCCTCCCTTTTTCTGATCATACAAACATATAATAAATATGCCCCAGTAGATTCTGTATTTGTGGGTTACAAGGACTGACCACCGTTACCCCTGTATGTTCATTACTTCTACTTTCTGCTCTAAAACATAAAACTTTTCTGTGTTAACACAGTCCAAAAACTGTCTACAGGGAATGATACATGTCTGGGTACACAGGATGTATCCCAGCTATGTATGCATATGCTTGGTTTATTTTGTCAAACTGGTATATAAACTATGCATTTTATTATGCATGGACCAGGTATAATCCTAACTATGCAACTCTCTGAGTCAGGATATGTAATATAACAAAGATAGAAGATATTTAAGCTAATAATTTAAAAGATGTTTGAAAAATGATGTAGCTGTGACTAGGAAAAGCACATTTCTAAACTGATAATCTTGCACACTGCCACTCAGCAGAGACTCCGTAGCTAGACAGAGACCAACATAAATTAATAAGGTTCTTATAATTATGTGAAACAACATGAAAGATTAAGGCCAGAAGACTAATTATTTCAGAAAGGTAACTCAAGATACATAGATTATCAGAATCAGCTATAGCGACCTAAAAAGGAAAACATCTTGGCAGTATCACTTCTAGCCAGTAAGAATTGGTAGCCATTGCTTATATTTGGTATCTGGAAACAAAAACCCAGCTCTGAAATTGGAGTTCATGTGTAACGAAATAGCTCCTTTATAACCTGAGAAATACAGGCCAATCTTTTTTGTGTGAGCATTGTTTAGAAGTTTGCTAGACAATGTGATTTTTAAGAATTAATTTTATTCCAATTTTCTTTGACAGCAAACTAACTTTTGAATTACATGATTTCTTTATTATTATGATTTTTTTTTATTTGATATGAATAGTTCTGATTCCTTACTGGAGTATTTCTGCCATGAAATATCAGAAAATCCCATGAGAATTGCTTATCTACACACAGTAGTAAAGCATTAAGTGCTGGCAGCAGTTCTCGTTACAGTGGTGGTTTATCTAGATACAGTCTTTTAAGTTGCTTTCCTTTATGGAGGTTCCCCGAATGCTTATAATGCTGATACATAAACTCTGGGATCACATGGGATCACAAATCTCTGGGATGATGGGATCACATATGCGCTTTTCGTTGTATATTTTTTACATAATTTTACATATTAATACTACTCATTGAGATAAAGTCCAGGAGTTTCTCTGTGTATGAAGATCTATTTTATGTCAAAAATGGAGTGAGTTTCCCCAGAAACTGAAGATGTCTCATCACCTTCTTGGGATCAGATTTTACAAACTACTGAGGAATTTCTGCATCTGAAGGGAGGCATATGATTTTTTGCATTTCAGACACAGCAGAGGAAAATTAATGTAGTTGCAGAGCATGTGCCTTCCCTTTTGCTTCCCATCACAGATTAATCAGATCCACAAGCAAAATCTAAAGAAATGAAATGTGCCCTTTCAGAAACTTAGTCGAACATGCCTGTCTCTTCTCCTTAGTGTATAACTACTGCTGAACTCCAACTACTCCCAGATCTCTGAGACAAAAGGAGTAGGAAAACTGTAATGCAAGATACTGTTGACCTTTACCTTGTGTTAGATATGAGAGTTACTTTTAGTCTGACCTCTCTTCCTTTGATGGGTAGCTGTTGCCCTTTCTTGCCAGAACAATGTAAAGGAAAGTCCATGAAGGTATTCCTGTGCAGAGAACATTGTCTGGCCCATTGCCTGGAAGACAGTACTCTAAATGGCAAAACAATTGCAGTGTTGAATAATATATGTTAACTTATCACACCCTGTTAATTAGCCTCTGCTTCTAAATGTATTAATGATCTGGATTTCTTCCCTAGTTTGTACAAAATTAATCACACTGTGCCTTCTCTTTTCTGAGTGAAAATCAGAAAACAAGGCCATTATAAAAAAATCTGAAACTGTCAGAAGGGACTTCTGTTGCATATCCTGACTGTTCTGAAAGTAAGAATAACAATCGACGTGACAAAGTTTCACAGCTGAATAGAATTACACTTCTCTGCTCTAACTGAAATGCCTTTATGAAATTCATGTTAAAATAATAATAATAAAAATATAGATTCAAATTCTTATCATTATACAGTTCAAAAACATCCACAATTTTATTTATTGGCTGCTAACACTACCTGGACAGAGGGCAGTGTTATTGCAAACCCTTGATTCTCTTAAAGGGCCGCTGCAGTGTGTCCCATAAGGTGATACACAAGTTCTGGTTCGCACCTGCGACCCTTGACCACAAGTAACTGAACACGTACTCCACTGGGCCCAATCTTCAACACCAGATTCACCTGTATTCAAGACAACAAACAAACAAACATGAATGCAGACATAAGTATTAATGAGACTTTATTTGCTGAAGCTAGTTATCATCTGTTCTTATAAATCAAAGAAAAAAGTACCACACCAAAATAAATATTTAAAGGTTCATGGAGTAAAGCAGCTGTGAAGATGTGCAATGAATGACACCTATGATGCTGCAGTCACGTAACTCTTATCAGAGGAAAACACTTTGATTGCTTAGCATCATTTACAACTTTATGAGAACTACTACCCTTCATAACTTTAGAAACAACTCTGCTATCAGGATGCTAAAAGAATATAGACAACTCTTTTATAAAATTGCAAATATCTTTGATATTTATACTTATTACTCTGGAATGAAGGCTACGTAATAGTTAAAGGAACTCTACTTATAGAATAATTAAGGGATAGTTAAGGGAATTCTGATTTTAAAAATACCCAAGCCAACACCTTGTTTTCTTATCTTTGGTTTTCAGTGGAGGAGAGTCATCTAGCATTTGAAAGCAGTTCCCTGGAAAAGAGAAGCACTTTGCTTACCAAATTTTAACCTCAATAGTGGGATGGGCACTTCAGTTTGATCACTTACTGCACAGATCTGCTGCTTGCTTTTGACCTAGAGGTGTGCTAAACTTTTGCTGAGCCAGACCTCATTACTGCATATAATAAATACTACTATGTTCAGAATTGTCAGATGTGATTTATTAACACCATACATTTGAATAGCGTATTTTTTATTGTTTAGAGATAGTGCATTGTATTATTATTTGTTTGGTTTTGGGTTTTTTTTTTTTGAAAGTAAATAATGACTAAGGACTTGGTGGATAGATCTACAGGAAAGAATACTTAACTTTAGTTTCCATGAATAGCTATGCACACAATTCTGAAATTCCTTTTGCAAGAGCATTTTTGTTTAGAAAACTGGATCCCTTAAATATTCTCAGAAAGCAAATGCAAAATAATGTGAATGTACCCCACTGTACAACTTGAGTTTCATGTTCACCTTGTTCCATTAAAAATTACTATAAAATGGCACACTGAAGCCAATATTAGACCCTCGTCCTTTTTGAAACAAATGGGATTTTCTGATTTAAAAATGGTGGCGTGCTACAACTTTCCCTCTTAAATAGCTTGCTTAAAAGTTATCTCAGTACTCCTCTACTCTTTCAGAAGTGTTGATATTGGTCACAATCAAGGGAATGTTGGAAGACGCTGGTGCTATCTTCCAAGAATACAGGAAATGATATGCTATTTCTCAAAACTGTACTTTTTGCAGAAGGCATCTGTCCAAATTCTTCTGGTTTTGTTTCCATAGGCCAAGCACAAATCCTTTGCAAAATGCTCGTCTCTGCTAGTCATCTAAGAAGCAACTCTAAAGCTATTGAATGCTTTCATAATAAATGTATTTCTTATGCAGTAACAAGAGAGAATGATTTATAATTAGCACACAAATCTCTCTGCTTTCCATAATATTGTATACAATGTTAACAAATTATATGGAAAAGAAAAAAAGTATCAGATTTTTTTAAATACAAAATTCATCAAATTTTTTTTGGCAGTCATTGTCTTTATTTTTAGGTGAAAAAAAACTGAGAAATTTAATCAATGATTCTTATTTTAATAATCTTTTTGAAATTAATTCAGCATTTTGCTTAGGTGATTGCATGGGTTGGTTCAGGTTAGATGATATAATATGGCAATTATACCTAATATCTAGGTGGACAACAATTATTGAATATATAACAATTGAAAATACATAAAATAATATACATAAGCCCCATGTACATGTTAAAAATACCAGTATTATTATGGCTTTCTAGGCTAATACTTTTGTCTTTGCCTACATTTTCAAAATTTGATTTTGCCTTTGTTAAAATGGTTTAGATGAAAGGTCAAACAGCAGAAAAAGTCAAAGCCATATTTCTCAAGATCTTCTTCATTATATAAAAGTCATGCATACTCAGTATACATTATCTATTACCCAACACAGAAATGGTGACAGTGCATAGCTAATAAAATACAGAAATTAAATATTAAAAATTTAAAATTTTGGCTATCTTAATGTGATAAAAAGTTGCTCTTAATCATTGGAATATGATGAAAAACAGCAGTAACATGATATTAAGAAGTGTGATTGTATTGAGTGAATTTTGAAATAAATATTAATTACTAATAGTTCTGCGCACGTATGTACTGTCCATTCACAAAAGGCAGAATCTAGCATTACACTTCAACATTTGTATAGGACAGAAGGCTTGAACATTTGCTGGAGCAAGATCTTTCACACTAACAGAATGTATGCAGCAAACAGTGAAAACAGAGAAAAATGAAGATTGAATCTATCTCACAAGCTGCTCTACTTCCTTTTGCACAAGGTATTATGATTTTTTGGTAATTTTGTATTTTTCAGAGTATTTTCTACTGCTGCTAGTATGATTATTACATAGTTTAAAATATTTTAAAGAAGGAAAACATCTTCACAGATATACCACAGAAAACTATTTTTAATTTAAGCTAATAAAGACTTGTTTATTTTGTGGAATAAACCTAGATTGCCTATATAATCTGCAAATACATCTTCCACTGTTTTCTTTATGTTGTTTCCATTTTTTTCTTTTCTGAAATGAAAATTTCAAAAAGGCTATATTTTATTTTCCTTTAGTTTTATAGTTATGTGACAACTCTTAAATTATTAATTTTTATATTCTAAACCTACAATCTCAAATTCATTATTGGCAAGCTGTCAGGCTCTTGTTCTCCCTTGCTGCTCAACATGTAAGAGAAAACATAACTTACTGTATGGAAGGCCTCATTGATCTTTGTAATACTTACCTGTATAATACTCTCTAAATCCCATAACACCTAAGGGAAGGATCAGTCCAAACACATAAAATGACAAATACAGGACAATAAATTATTCAGACAATATTTTTTAAATGAAATGTTTTACTGCCTCATATCACAAACAAACAGGTAAATGTGTATTTTAATACCACATTTTGAAACTCTTCCATTCACAGCAGAATTCAGTGGATTAAGTCCACTCTTGTAACAGTGTTAAATGCTTTTAATAAATCTTTTCCAGGACAATTCTCTATTCCTGTCTCTCTACCTTTATAAACCATGCATTTTGTTACACTCTTGCATCTGTTTTAGTATTACACAAAATAAAATATTAAACACGGTTAAAATATAAGAAACCTCATAAACTCAGTACCAATTTACTTTAAAGACTATTAGAATTCTTAGTATATGGGTAAATTTATGAGATAAATGTGTTAGAAAAAACCTTAAGAATCAGTTTAAGAAGATATCACATTAATTATATCACAAGAAAATGAATGCATTAGAGGTGAAGAAAATATGCAATGACCACTACAAAGCAAAATCAAAATGAAGAAGAAATGAAAATTAGTAAGTATGTTCAAAAAGAGCACAGTATTACTTAAAATGTCTTAATCTACAGTATGTAAAAATAGAGATTTCCTTAAAGCTGGGTGTGTAAACTTGTATGCTCTGCTGATACATCTCACATGCTTTCAGAACGAGACCTTGAAAACGAAGCTTGTGTAATTCGGAATGTTTATATGCCACTCACCACACACAATCTATCAGAAGCTGATGGTATAAGTGCTACATTTATAATGCAGTTGTCTAACACCCATAATAGATGCACTGCAATGCATGACTGGAAATTATTAAATACAAGTTTTATCTGATGAGAGTTTTAGGGATTTATATGAGGAAATAAAAAAATGATCATCTTACTTATTTTTTGAGTAATTGTATGAATTCAAGAAGAAGTATAAAAGCAAAGGTGTTGTTCTATGCAGTAAGCAACTAACATTCTACGTCTAAGGTAGGTATGTAAGTAATAAGTTCTGCTTGCCTAAAAAAAGACTGCATGGAGACCAAGAGGGTTCTAGGCTCCCTTCTTCCACTACATTTGCTTACAGTAGTATCAACTGGGAGTTAGCCATAACAGAATTCCTAAAGATTAATAGGAGGGAAACATACCTTTCCCCATTCTAAATTATTTACTAAACAGATCTACACTGATTGGCTATACATGTATTTAGATTAATTCAAATATTGATTTCAGCAAATCTGTTAAGTAAAGCATCCTGCTACTAAGGAAGTCAACATGCAACATATCTAGAAGCAATTATAGCTTTTTTTACTTATGTGAATATAAACTGGAAGCATTATTTATGACTGATGCAGGCATATTTTCTATGTTAGTAACTACAGAATACAGAGTAAGTTGTTTCAAATCCATACAATAATTATGGGGCACAAGGCTTTCCACGCAGTAACTTATTGGAATGGAGTGTGTAGAGAACTGTTAAAGACCTAGATTTTACCATCAGATACACAGATCATTACTGATGTCAAAATGGACAGTAGTTTTGGTGTATGAGAGCTTAATTCAACTCACCACTGAAATTTTATCATTGACATCAAAGGCAGCTGTGGTAACTACAGGCTTTTTTCTTTTTTTTATAATTAATTTAGCTCTAGTTTTGTAATAGCATTTTGATATCTTTATCTAAAGAAGATGAGGTAGCTCAAATAAAACTAGAAAACTGTTAGATAATTTGCACATCCAGTTAAAAACTACTTACGGCCAATTCCATTTAGCAATTATGAATTTGGAAAATACAGAGTAGCGTTGTTCAGGGCCAAAGACAGTAAATGCTGAAAGTACGTATACTAAAGTTACCCTAGTACTTATTTAGATAAATGCCTAAAGCTGGGATCAGACCTCAGTCTATTTATAAAGAAATTCTGAAGCATGTTCTTAACATCTTCTTTAAAAAAAAAATATGTCATAGTAAGCTCTCTTGTCACTTGCACGTGTGAGACTGCTTTATGACTAAAGAAATTCATGCTCTAACTTACTTACTACTAACTAACTTACACTAAATTATTCAGTAACCGCATTCATAGTGCATGTATGATCTACCTAATTCTCAGCTACTTTATTTATGGACTTTAACTGGTGGGAAAAAAATACATGATTCAAAAAAAGTATCAGCTTAGAAAACTGACAAATATGCAGCAAAAGATTATGGAAACATGCAGTGGTTTTGCTAAAATTAACAACAGTAAATAGAAAAATGTAACTGATGTATTACCAGTTTGTGCCATAAATTTAGCAGCGTCAGCTTGTTCCTGAGGGACCCTTTTCTCATGAACAGATCGAGGTCGCTGACTTTTAATTGTATGATCTCCCATCATTCCAAATTCTAAAGACAGAATAAAGGTTTATGAAAGCTTGTGTGTAGACATTTCTCAAAAGTCACATACTGTCTCATGCAATATGTTCCTAAACATACCTGGAAGTTGCTGGTAAGAGTCAGGCAAGTGATCATGGCAGTTAACATCAACTTAATTTTGCTACACTCAGTTTTTAATAAATAGATTTGTTTCTGCAGATTTTAAAACATGATTTTATTGTATGAACCAACATTAAATGTAGTGACACATACTATAAATCAGCTCTATGACATGGGACAGAAACCATTATTCAAATGCAGACATTTTATTCCTATATTTTGAACCAGGGCAAACCACACTGGAGTGATTGTGACAGTGTTAGACATTGCTGTTCTACAGTAGAGCCTGCTGCTCCTCCAGAGGACTGCTATTTCTGCACTCATCTTTCAAGCTGACAAAGCCTTCAACAGAGATAACAAGTCATCTTTGGAAATGGTGGCAATGCAAATTAATAATAATTTAGCCAACAAACTCCTTAAATTTTAGGCTGGATCCAGCAGAATAAGTGCTTGTGAACTGTTTCCTTTCTGAAACCTCCAAGCTGTAAAGACTATAGATTATATCTTTCCCTCAGTATTTAATAAGTCCCCATTGATTTCAGCAGGAAATCTACGTAAAAATCGATGACATAAAGGCCCAGCATGGGGGAGTTGAGAGTGCTTCATTTTTCATCCTATCACTGCTGTCATTTTACCTCTCAAGACCTGTGCAAACCTCCTAGCCTTCTACCTCATACTCCATTCTTTCCTTCTGTGATGAATTGTGGAGGGTCTTTGCATCTTCTGCACAGTTCCCTCTGGTCCTCCCAGGCACACACAGCTGTCTGCAGCTTGGTACGTAATATGCCATTTCTGTTGGGATTCTAATTTAGGAAGCGTGTGCTGGGAACCTTGGGTTAACATTGAAACTACTTCAGCTAGAGGCACATAAAGTTTCTGATGAGGCAGAAGGTGCTTAAAACACTAGCAATATAAACAGCAAAAGATACCTTTCTGAAAAATTCAAAATTCTCCCCAATTTGTAAAGTCATAATGATAATAAAACTTACCTTCCTGCCTCAAAAGATGCAAAACATTATATTTTATAAATGCTACTAGTAAATACTATTTGCAAACACAGTTTTTGATAAATCTTTAAAGTAAACATATTTAAATTTCTATTTAAAGAAATATTAAAAGATAAATATATTTTTAGGAAAAGTTTTTTTCCTTTCTGTTGAATTATTAATATATTTCTCCAAATTAATGTTTCTTTTTGAAAATATTCATTAATGGCACCACTTAAAGTATAAATCTAATTATTCATTTGAGAACAGCAATACAGTTTGCATTCTAAAAAGAATATTTGAAAATCTTATTAATAAAATATATTTTGAGAACTAAATATTCAACATTACAAATACATCCCAGAAGCACATATAAAATATTATTAAATTACATATATACATACATATGTACATGCATATATATGTATGTATATACACACATATATGTATTTTAAAATTTTACTAGTATATGTTTTACAAAATGCACCTCTTCTACAGCTCCTCTTATTTAAGATAGCTTTTTATTCTCTGGGAAATTTTTTACTAGAATTAAAGTTTTACAATCATTCTATTAATGCAAATTAAGTTTAGAAGGATACTTCCACAATTTTTACAAGGTGTGGTCCAGATGACCATTTAAACTGCAGTTAACAACACAGTGAAGGACAAGAGACTTCATGCAGCTTTTCCCCCAAAGAGGCTGTGAAAGCAAAGCATGTCTGCCCTGAGTTTACTGCCCGTCTGTTGCCTGCTTGTCAGGCAGTTTAGAGGATGTGGCACCATTCTGGCAGAAGACTTAATGCTATTTTTTAAGTTACAAACAGAGTGCAATAATGGGAACCCTTTGCTAGAGGAAGACTTTTCAGAGGCATAGAGGGAGGTGGTGAGTGCTCTGGTCCCAGTCCCATAGCATCGCATGGTAGGTGCATGCACATGCACTGTCCCACTGGACAGAACCCTCTGGTGAAGAAGCAAAGAAAATTCTGGGAGATCAGTTGTCAGGGTTGTGGTTTACACCCAACGTGACTCCATTCACAACGATGGAGTTACTAATGTCACCAAGCAAAATAAAATACAAGTTGCTGATGCAGGATCTAATCATGCCCAAATATTTTTTTTTTCACTTAACAACAACACTTTTTTAATTGACATGTTCAATTCACTTCAACTATTACTGATGTTCTTTGAGATGCACTTTTCACCTAATTTTCTTTTGATATATTAAACATTTATATCGCAAAGATGTAAATATATATTAAAAGTAAATGTTTCATAACAAAGATAAAAATATTCTTTTTTATATGTTTTGTCAAAAATGGAACCAGACTTATGCAGTGCTCTCATTTTCATATTCAGCTGAAGTTTTTTAATGAAATGCTGCATGAGAACAAAAGTGGTAACAGGAAATGCAGTGTACTAGCATGAGTGAGGATTTTAAGGCCTTGTTAAAATTCAGGCCTCATATGAAAAGAAAAATAAGGGTCAAGTACATTTTCATAATGGGATCAGAAGTGTTCAGTTTCTGCACATAAGTACAAACAGTGCTCTCAAAATGGTTCAGTCTAAGAACCTCAACAGTAATGCATTTTATATGAACCATTTTATAATAAAATATCTGACTTAAGTGACTGTTGGAGTTTACAATAAATTCTAAATAGAATAAAACATTCATCAATTTTCAGATCCTAGCCAAATAATAAATGCAGAAGATGAAGCAGTTATTAATTTTTCTTCCCTCAGTACTTCAGGGAGAAGTACTTAGATGTTTTCTGGGCAGAGAAAGCATTTTAACCTAAATCAGCCTAAATTATGACCAAGTGGTGCTGTAGTTTCAAGGACCTGTTTGTATGGGAAAGGTGATAGGAATCATCTTATCTAGACAGTATCTAGCATGGAGGTGTCCTGCATGATTCAAGATCTGATATTTGGGAAATAATATTTGATGTTTGAATTCAGATTCTGAGTAAAAGAATTTTTCTTATTCTCACTCTTTTTTACCTAGTTCTTGGTGCTGAAAAGAAGCTTCCTAACCCAGAAGAAGCTATTTTTGCAGACATCGGTTTCTGTACAGAATTTTTTAGTGATGCCTGTACTAATTTTCCCTTGGGTGGAACAGGACAATCCTTCTCATCTTTTAACTCAAACAAGGACATTAATCAGATAGTTTCATTAAATAAACAGGGGCAATGAATCTTTTCAGCAGCAGACAGATACATGGTCTGATGCACAAATTGCCAAAATAACTCTAAGTTTGGCCTGGAAACATGAAAAGGTTTTAATTTTTTTTATTACATTGTTAATGCTATAATCTACCTGCATGAGAATAAAACTCCTAAAGAAATACCTCAAAATGTAAATAACAAACAGCATTGCAGGGAACTTCAAATGGATCATTTCAAACCAGACCGTGACTTATAATAAATCATAACATATTCAAAACATTTGTGATAGAAAATTAGGGGTTTAGATATCTAACGTAAGAATTTATCTCGCTGTCAGCATCCTTTGGTGTCTATAGGAGTACGATAGCGTCCTGCAATAGGATGCATATTCTTTCTCTCCTCAGCTTGGATCAATATTTGAAAGTATTTTAGCAATGCATATATCGTCACATGGATATGATTTATTTCAGTTTACATATAACTCTGAAGCACTTCCTTCTAGGAGAAAAAAAACCCCAACCACAATGATTTCTGAAGTTCCAAAGTTTACAGTTGAGTATTATTTACCACAACTCTTATCTCTAGTTCCATTTCCTTTACCTTTATTTTTATGTTATGTTATGAGAATTTTTATTCCTATTGAGTAATCTTTTTAGTTTTTAAAGGAGAAGCTAAAATCTTGCGGCCAATGTAGGTGTACGATTTTAGGAGAGGAGAGAGGTGCCATGTGCTCTCTGTAGGAACAAAGAAGAAAAAAACTCTGTTAACAGTATTAAAATGCAAAGTAGGAAGACTGAGTAATACAAAAGAAAAGTTCTGGCTTTGCAGGTTTCTACTTTCTACTCACCAATTGCTAATCTTTGCTTTTGAAAAGTGGATAATCATTAAAGTTAAGTTCACATCAAACAGATTTTATGCCTAGGTTGTTCAATAATATTTGTAAGCCTGTTACATATTTATCCTAGTCATCAGGTAACGTTATAAATCATGTTGGTTTGAGTCATGGTTATTTTTATGTCACATTTCATGGGAACTTCACAGTGTAAATGTATTGATCCAGTTATAGGTATACAATCTACTATGATTTGTGCTATTAGTGGCATAGAACAGAGTAGCATTAATAAAAACCCTCTTTTTCAGCATAGTACTTGGTGATGACTGCATGAATGGACTGCTGAACTAAAGAAAAAGTTGTTCTGAGACCTTTAGGGTTACCCCTTTAGGACATGTAAAATGTAAGGCAACATTTGGGAGTTGCTGAGTGTCCTCAGCTTGTACCGAGCTGCGTGGAAGGGGAGATGGTGAGCAGCTCCCTGAAGGCTTATTGGAATCTTAAAAGCAAGAAGAGGCAATCGATTCCCCAAAGTGAGTGTCATTTTCTTTTCTCACCCACAGCACTCTGGAAGTGTACTTCATACTACCCTACCCACTCCTGAACTGTGAATAGTCAAATGAGTGTTTTCAATTACTTTAGACTGCTGAATGAATATTAGAGATCTGGCAGCCAGAATGTGTTAATCGAAACTGTCTCACGTGCAGTAGCATGTCATCCTCTCTGTGCCAGCACACAAATGTTTTTTCCCAGAAATTATGCAAAATGCTGATATAAGTCCTAGGTGAAAGGGCAGAAGGGGATGTAGAGGAGGAAAGGAAGAGAGGCCTATAGAAATAGATAAAGAACCAATTTGTTTCAGTTTTTGGACTGAGCTCTTGAATGATTTCAACAGATCTGGTTAATTGCAGGCTTCCCGGAGCTTGAAAAAAAATTTTTCTGCCCATTTAATGTTATTGTTATGCATTCTAAAGTTTCTCCCACAAAGACATTAGTGCAATATGCTGTAGTAGCTGATTTTGCAGTACTTGCAGTACTTGCAGCTGATCAGTACAATTTCTTCTGGTCACTAGATGGCAGAATGTATGTTGACTTTGAAATACATTTTGCACTGAATTGAACAGCCAGGAGTTCCTGTTTCTTTTTCACTATAAAATTATGTCCTATATATAAAAAAANACCAAAACCTATTTAATTACATTCAAAGGACTGAGGAGGTTTTGTGTGTTTGTTTTTGTTTTTTCTTCTTTTGTAAGGCTCAATTTAAAAAAAAAAAAAAATGCCCAAAAGAAGCAAAACATGAGCTGCATGTTATTTTTTCCCTTACAGTAAGCCCCATTACAAAAGAGAAGAAAATCTCAGGAGCACTCCGTTCCTTGTCTCCAGCCCTGCTTCACTGTAGCAAGGCACTCAGGCCCCACAAGGAATCACTTGTTCTCAAATGCTGCATTGACAGGACAAAGAGTTTCAGGGCATCAGTGAATATTGTCACTCTGCAGTACTGACCTAAGCTATGGCTTTCTGTGGGAACCCCTTAAAACGTTATTTCCTCACCAGATGGGCAAGTTGCCAAAATGGCAACATAGCTATTAGCTGAATTAGATTTCCATGGAAACGTCTTCTTAGCAAATGTAGAAAATGTTCTTAAAACATTCTTTGCCTACTTCCTATGTAGATACCGGTCCCATAAAAAGTCCTCTTTTGGCTGTCTGAAACACTATAGAAGAGCTTTGACCAGTTTCAAACTGAATGGAATAATTTCTTTTACGAGAGTGAATTAAGATCTGAACTGAGTTGTATTGATGAACACAATGAGAAAGATATCCTATTACTCATGAAAACACGTGAAGTATTTTAATAGTAGTGGAAATAAGAAAGGCAATAGTATTTGTACTAGCAATTTTTTTATTATTATTATTATAATACACTTGTGTTTTATCAAGTAAAAAACAGGTTAACATTTGTAGGAAGTCTTTTATCTAATTTCCTTTTTTATGCACACAGAGATATACTAATACATACATGTATGCACTCTTTCATCTTTCAGGAAATAAGGGAAAATAATTATGTATCCTAAACAGTAAACGTATTCTACATAAGTAATTAGTTTGTGTTTGTCTGTAGGGAGACCCATTTGCTCCTAGGAAATAATGTTGGATTAATACTATTGCTGCTATTTTTCATAACATAAGAAATACTACTGAATTAAAATACAAATATTTTAATTTAATCACTAATACTGATAAGCCAGTCTTTCTTGTGGCAATGCAATCTGCTGTCTCTCCGTGTATCTCTGCAGTGACTGCTTTAGCCAGCCATTATCTTCAGCAGGATCTGAACATGTTTATTCATGGCTACAGAATTGGTCAGTAAAGAATATCATAAAGATGTAATATTTATTCACTTTGCATGTGCTCAGATTGTTGAAACTGTGCAAGCTCCTGGGCCCAATCGGTCAACGTCTTATACCTAGGCAGGAGAAACTCAGCATGTGAATCTAGTGAAGTGACTCTTGTGTTCAAAATGCATGTAAAATGTCACCATAGCAGGTACTGTGTTTTCGCATGTGCTTTGCGGAAATATAACTAAGGAAAGAGGAAAAGGAGGGGTGAATGAAAGCAGCTTTACTCAGATATATCTCTACTAAATCTGACGTTTTATAATAATCATAGCCAGTATGCAGAAAATGTTCTGTAGTCCACATCCACATTTTTCCTATTCAAATATTTCCCTAGAAATCCCTCCCAAAATGTTTGTATTCAAATAAAAATAATAAAACTTATAAAGGGAACTTACATTATCAAGCTTAACATTAAACTCTGCTAAATTCAGCGGTGTATTATTCTCTCATATCCCCTATTATTCTACCAAGAGATTAATGGATGCAATAACACATTAAAGAATGAAAATACAGAATTACTTTTAATTATTTTTGCTTTTAAATGAAAGACATTAAATGCATTCTCTTGTAGTACTGTCATCATTTTCACGTTTCTACTATAACTTAGTCCCTTGTAGCCTTTAAAAATTTAAATCATGTTATCATAATAATATTTTGGTATCTTTATTGTTTTTTTGCATTTCATACAATTATAATTCGGCATTAAACATGTTGCTTTTGACATATATTTAATTAATTGAATTATTGATATATTTAGGCAGTGCAGTAGTTACTTCAGAACAGTACACAATAGTGGCATTTTTATATAAACAGTCTCTTGTTACTGAATGCTACCTAGATACTAGACACAGGCTAGTATGTGTCTCTTTATTGCTCTATACATTTTCAACTCAAGAGAAGATGACTGAGGATAAACTGTAATTTTCTAAGCTACTCTTGAATTCAATAACTTAATTATCTTCTTTTTCTGTTTTAGAAACACTCAAAAGTAAAGGTAACTGTAGAAAGCAGGATTTACTTGGACATCTAGACTATTTCCTCACCCTGCAACTACTTATTGCAGACATTACTGCAGATGGTTGCCTAATCTTTTCTAAGTGATAGCAGTAGTCGTTAAAATTTGAGATGAATTATCTATGAATTTATGACAGGGAAGTTTAAAGTCTGTGAGAGATTCTGAAACTGTAGGAAGAGAAGGAAGAAAAAACATTTGAAATAATAGGTACTGCAAACTCTACTCACTAGAGTGGTTTTGGGGGTTATGGGGTCTTTTTTTCCCAAATGTTAAAGTTTATGAAGATGAACCTAAATGATATTGCATGTATTTTTAAGAGCATTAGGTCTCCTAAATAATTTCTACAAAAAATGGAGAAATTTTGCACACTACATTTTTATCATATGCGGTACCACAAAGCTGGCTGTTAATATTCAGGCATCATGGGTAGCTGCTGAATTTTATGTGGAGAGGGGAGAGGAGGGGACTCAGCTGCTGTAAGCTGAGCTGGTTTCACCCAGCCAGCCCAAATTCTGTGAGCTGAGGATGTGGTCTAGCAGATCTTTTCCAAATCTACTTTGAACTAAAAGGTTTGTATAACCTGTTCATGAAGATATGCAGCTTTTATTAGCCATCACCGGCAGGTTAGCGATCACATGCATGTAATTTCAAAATACTGTTCCACCCAATTCAGCCTGGGAGGCACGTATGGCACAGCCCTCTGAGGAGGGTTGCAATGGCTTTCAAGATGGACTGAACTCTTACAGTCTGAACACCTATGGCCTTAACAAATATGATTCATAAATAACTCTTCTCTAGTCAACAGAATTCCCCTAATGAGAAGGCACCACACAAATGAAAGGAAAATTAGTGATTCAAAGTTTCAATCTCAAAACAGATTTTCACAATAATTAAATCCTTCCTTCAGAAATACATGCATATGATTTTAAGTAGGAAAGCACATTAGAGATTTACCCTAAAATTATCAAGCAAAATCACTTGGACCTAGATATTTTGGGATTTTTTAAAAATCTTAGAAAAAACACCTAAGCTCATCTGCAAACACGTCCTACCTCTATGGCCCAGAGAAGACCACATGGTTGGCTTATTTGACAGGTTTTGTCCATGCAATGTTTCTATAAATGCAAATAAACTGTTCAGCTGCAGATCTGAGATAAGCAATGCATAGTTTGTCAACCAGCTCTTAGGGAAGTTCACCCTGAAGCCTCCATTAAAGAAAAACAGAGGTGCAAGATTTATCTCCTCCTTAACAACAGATGAAATACCAAATGGCAACATATAAAAATTATCATAGAAAAAATGACAGTAGAGCAGACATGGTATCATCTATTTAATTACTACTCTTAACACAGAACAACAGCACTTTACTGGGTTGAAAAAATGAATCCATTAGAGTTAGTGAGACTGTGACCATGACACTCTACAGATCTACAAGCCACACAGACTACTCTGAGAGACATTAGTATATATTTTTTCCAGTGTACATATCTTTACATTTTTTAAAAATGCTGTTCTGTAGCTGTGACAGAGATTTTTACTCAGTCATGACAAAGTGCCTCCTGTTCCAGTTGTCTGATTAGATTAGAGAGCAATGTAAAATATATCTAGTCAATGTGACACTGATACTCATATTAGAGAGAACAACGGGGATCACACTACTGAACTGGTATCATCCTCAGAGGTGGAAGGCCATACCTGTCTTTCATCCATAGGCATCGAAGTAACTGATTTTAGTATTCTCATTGTTTCTACATGATGTCATGTTTCCCTACATGATGTCAGACACTGCAAATGTACTGCAACTATCTATACTTTTTGTCTTCCAGAATGATTAATGTCAGGGTTCTCTATGGAGAATTGTGGCTGCTTCCACTATGGATGTCAATAATAAGGATCATTAAAAAACACCTATTCCCTGATGGCTGTACAAGGTATACTTTATGTAACTCATTTCAGCTTGTCAGCATAATATGTCATGTTGTTGCCTAAAATCTGTCTTAGCTCATCATGGCCCATCATCTGAAGAAATGGTGCCACTAGTCAAGATATGTGAGTATCTGGAAATTGTAAGCAGGGATTTTTTCAGTGAAGATGTTTAGTTCTGAATTTAGAACCACAGAGACCGTGGTACTCATTAAGCTGGGAATTCTAACCCTTACTTTATGTAAGAATGACCTATTGCTTATGGACATAGATAAACTAGTATCTCTTTCATGAAGAATTCTGCAGTTAGCGGTGTTATAAGTAGTGCAAACTGACTTTCTCTTAGCGGCCGGAGACCTGCAACTGGACCTGCAACATGGCTGGCTAAGAGAGGCTTAATACTGGAATGAAATTATGCCGTTCCTAACTATGAACCTTTCTGAATTCTCTCCAGAACTACTTGCATATTTGCACACAAATATCCTATACATTTCTCCCATTGCTTCTTCTCTGCTGTCCAAAAAGGGAGGGAAAAGAATGGGCTCACTGGGGAGCTCAGTAAAGTAACTACAAAAGTATCTTTTATACAAAGACAGTTTCAAACAAAAAAATTCATTTGCTTCAAATTATGGTTTTGCCTCTTGTGTGTTGGCTTTCTGAAAATATTCTAATGATTTAGATACCTGAAAGAAGCGTTCTTAAATAGAGTCTACTTTAAGCATGCATAATAGAAATTTTTATGGTAAGTAAATTCTGAATCAATAAATTAAATTATGTTCACTAGAGACTTAATAGTATATATGATCATTGTCCAGTCAGGAGTCAGAATCAGAACTATAAAAGCAACATTTCTAATCACAGCTAGCCAATATGCAATGTAAGATGAAAATAAAAGCCAGTGAGTATTGAGGAAGAGAGGAGGCATCTGTGGTTGGAAAGAATGCATTTTTTTAGAACAGCTAAAGTACTGGGGCAAATAGCCAGGTTTGGGGTACAGAAGCTTCCAATTCTGACATAGAAGCATCAAGCTCCAAAGCTCATAGGTGTTTTATTACTGCCATTTACAAACCTTGCCTTGCTTATGCACTTAGACTACCATGGCCTAACACTTGCCTACCGCGAATAACATAATGAACAGATTAGATGTATTTTGTATTCAGGTAAGTGGTTAACTGAATAACCAGAAGAGATTAGGAGAAGAAAATTCAGGAAAAAAGAAATGTTGCTGACCACAAAAATTACCCAATCTGTATTATTTGCTTCAATCTAGCCATCAAGAGTATGTTAAGCAGCCTGAAAGGCTAATGTGAAAACTCTCAAGGTACCAGTTCTCCGAAGCCCATATAAAAAGAATTCTAGTTTTAGATCTAATACAGAAACTACCCATTCTGAATTAAACTTGTGGGATAATTTTTATATTTTCCAGAGTATATTTAAGTTTGATCTATTCTATGTATGAAAATAAAAAAATGTCAAAGTTTACTTAAACTTGGTACCCACGTCTCAGATTAGTTTCAGGTTAAATAAAGTACTTCTAAAACTCAAGTCTTACAATTTTAGAAAAAAACTTTCAACAAATAAGCATATCATTATGTTTTTTAAAAATCATTATTTGCTTGATATATAAGTAGCAGACTTCACTAAAATCTATGCAAGGAATCCTAGGTTTCAAAAGTAATGTTCCATTAGTTCTAATGAAGGTTTTGAAAGTACTGCAGCAATGGGTCTGCAAAGGCTGACTGAACTGGAGTGCTCTGTGCCAGGACTCTGGAGCCCTGAGGTAGTTACATCTATAGTCAGAGCAATTTATTTCCCAGGATAACTGCAGAACCCATTGATGCAAGACATGGTTATAAAAATGTCCACATGCTAACATATGTAAAGCATCTCAAAAGGATAGTTTGGGTGCACAAGATCTACCTCTGGGAAAAGGGCTTGGTGCAACATGACAGCATATATATAGAGTTTAGGCCATAGAACAGATGTTCCATTTCTTACTTCCATGGAATTTACATTTTTAAAAAATCATTACAAGTTCCCAAAAGACGTGAAGAAGCCATTTTTTTATGTAACAGATTCTGTCCAAAAAATAAGTCATTAATACTATTATACAACCCCCTTATATTGGTAATCTCAGTTAGCACTTACGTATCATTTTGGTTATTTTATACGGTGTATTTCAACTGCTCTTTCCCACTATCAAAAAAAAAAAAAATAGACAAGTCTCATTCTGCCTCATGTTGTATTTTTAATACTGAACATCAGAGTAAGATCACCTACAAATGGCAATAATTTCACCTCTACCAGTTGTCCTGGTTTGAGGTAAAACGAACCAATTTTCTGTTTTACAGTTTTCCTTTCTTAGCTAGGCCTCCTCTAACTAGCTAAACTCTGAAANAAAAGCTGAAGGATCAACAGGTCAACTCCCTTTTTCGCCCTTTTTCGCCCCTGCTTCGATGGCTGACATCCAAGGAGGACTCTGCCTGTTCGTCTGCCTTTGATCCTGATCCGAGCATTCATGACTCCAGATCTGGAATCCGGCTCCTGTCGATCACCGAGTCCAGTTTGGGACTTTTCCTGAAGCCTGCTGGTGACGTGGTCGTCATCCTGGGAGCTTGATACTGTATACTCCCTTTTTCCCTTTTTTCCTAATTTTCCTTTTTATTATATTACTTATATTTTCATTAAAGTAGTTTAGTTTGTTCTAAACTCTTGAATCTCTTTAACTCCTTCCTCTCCTCTCTGACCAAAAGGGGGGAGGGGGGAACATCTGTCAATCAGGTTTCGGTAAATTTGTCTGAAACCACAACACCAGTGTAAATCAAAAGTATAGAAATAACGGAATTAGATGTGTATGTAACTGCTGTGTGAGCAGACTTGGCCCCCGACGTAAATTCCAGCTGCGTACAGAACTTTTTGCATGGGGGTGTTGATGGCTGACTGCCAGCCTCAAGGAGGCTCTTCTGTGGCCATTGACAGCCTGGTAGGACATTCATTAATACAATGCTTGTACATCATGCTAAGGTCACTTTGATATCTGTCACTTAACCAGTGACAGGTGAGGCCTATGGACCTGATCAATCACAGCACAGCAAGGTTAAGGAGATCTGTACATGCCACTGTAGAACCATAATAAGACCTTTTCTTCTTCAGCCACGGACTCTGCAGATTTTGAACAGGGTCTTTTGCTCCTGCTTATAAAGACTTCTAGTGGTCTTCACCTTGAGACAGCAAGAATGACCTAGCTCTGGAGAGGAGAGCTGTCTCCCTTATGAATAAGTACAACCTCATTTGGACCACAGTGACTAGAGTTAAGGATACAGATCTAGCAGTGCAGGAAGTTGCCGCTGCTGTGGCCTTGGGGTGTTAGGAAAGGCAAAATATAAAGCTACTCCATGTTGTTTGCTATAAGTCAACAAAGTCAAGGGAATACTGGTTTACAAATACAGCATCTGATATAGAAGACAGACCCCGGAAAAAGAAAGACAAACAGATATTTTTAAAAATGGAGGTGGGTGGTTTCTTTCTGAAGAACAAGAGGAAGTCTGTTTTCTTATATCTTATATTTTTCTTTCAGAAGAAAATTATCCCAGTGGCAATGCTTGAGATTCATTAGACTCATTTAAAAAACATTCCTTTTGCTAAATGTATGTCCTGGTTTGAGGTAAAATGAACCAATTTTCTGTTTTACAGTTTTGCTTTCTTAGCTGGGCCTCTCCTAGCTGGCTGGGCTCTGAAAGTAACAGCACATTGTACGGTTTTGTGTTTACTGAATACTCCCTTTTTCCTTTTTTTTCCCCTATATTTCCTGTTTATTGTGCTGCTTATATTTTCATTAAAGTAGTTTAGCTTGTTCTAAACTCTTGAATCTCTTTAACTCCTTCCTCTCCTCTCTTTACCCAAAAGGGGGGGAAAAGGGAGGGGGGTGAGGGGCATCTGTCACTCAGGGTTTGGTGGGTTTGGCTGATAACCGCGACAATGTAGTGCATGTATTCATGTACTACAGGTCAGAAAAAGGGGAACATAACCCAAATATTCAAAAAAGGCAAAAAAGAGGACCCAGGGAACTATAGGCCAGTCAGTCTTACCTCTGTGCCTAGCAAGATTATGGAGCAGATCGTCCTGGAATTGCTGCTGAGCCACATAGGGACGTGATTGGAGACAGCCAACATGGCTTCACCAAGGGCAAATCCTGCCTGACAAATCTGATGGCCTTCTACGATACTGACACAAACTTGGACAAGGACAGAGCAACAGATGTCATCTACCTGAAATTAAGCAAAGCATTTGACACTGTCCCATCTGACATCCTAGTCACCAAATTGGAAAGTTGTGGTTTCGTTGGATGGACCACTTGGTCAATAAGGAACTAGCTGGATGGCTGCACTCAGAGGGTTGTGGTCAACGGCTCAATGTCCAAGTAGCGGCTGGTGATGAGTGGTATCCCACAAGGGTCAGTACTGGGACCAACACTATTTAACATTTTTGTTGGAGACACGGACAGTGGGATTGAATGCACCTTCGGCAAGTTTGCCGATGACACCAAGCTTGGTGGCACAGTCGACACGCTGGAGGGAAGGGATGCCATCCAGAGGGCAGGCTTGGAGAGGCAGGCTAGTGCAAATTGCATGAAGTTCATCCAGGTCAAGCTCAGGGTCCTGCACCTGGGATGTGGCAATCCCAGGCACAAATACAGGTTGGGCAGAGAATGTCTGGAGAGCAGCCCTGAGGAGATGGACTTGGGAGTTCTTGTGGATGAGAAGCTCACTATGAGCTGGCAATGCCCAGAAATCCAGCCATATCCTGTTCTAGATCAAAAGAAGTGTAGGGTGATTCTTGCCCCCTACTCGTTTTTGTGAGACTCCCCCTCTGGAGTCCTCAACAGAGAAAGGACATAGAACTGTTGGAACAGGTCCAGTGGAGGGCCACGAAGATGATTAGAGGAATGGAGCACCTCTCCTATGAAGCCAGGCTGAAGGAGCTGGGAGCTGTTCAGCCTGGAGAGAGAAGGCTCCAGGGAGACCTTATAGCAGCCTTCCAGTATCTGAAGGGATCCTATAGGAGAGCTGGAGAGGGACTCCTTGTGGGGAAGTTAATGGTTTTAAATTGGAAAAGGGAGATTTAGGTTAGATATTAGGAAGAAACTCTTTCCCGTGAGGGTGGTGTGACCCTGGAGCAGGTTTCCTAGAGAATTATGGATGCCCCATCTGTGGTGTTTAAGACCAGGCTGGATGGGGCTTTGAGCAACCTGGTCTAGTGGGAGGTGTATCTGCCCACGGAAGGGGGGTTGGAACTCGATGATCTTTAAGGTCCCTCCCAGCTCTAATGATTCTATGATTCTACGTGACTCTTTTACTGGAAAATTGTTGCCTAGCCAACGCAGGCTATATAAATTGCTGAACCTAATTTTATGTTTTAATTCCTCAACTTTACTTTCCCACCTACTGATACTTGCTGCTTCTTTGTTATTATTGCCTTCTAAAAGTGCTTAATCTCAGACGCTTTTGTCTGCTACCTCTTGAGTTTTCAGGTGTCTTTAGTGTATAAGAGCCTCTGAGCTGTACAGTTTTCCACAGTAACATGAACCAACATGTGTGGTTGCAAAAATACCTCATGTCCTTCAGATCTGCTCCCCTCGCCCCCCACTGACTTGTTATTTGTACATCTAAAGTCTGTTTCACCCCTTTATGTACCAGCATTACTCTGTATTCATGCTAATATCTCTAAATCTTTTAATCTAATTAATTAATTAATCTTTCTAAATTTTCAGGGTACATCTACAAGCAGAGGGTGTAGATTTTTACTTTTGACTATTAAAGAAAAGTATGGAACACCAAGATACTGAAGTCATCCAGCAAGACTGCCTCATCCTTAGAATGACTTACCACTCCAATAATTGTTATGGTCATTTTGGGCTTTATATTTATTATTTGTGAAATACTGAAAAGACTCAAACTTGATTCCAAACACTGAGGAAACCCACTGTTAATCATAATACTTTAAGATCTACTGGTAGGTGAAGTTGTATTTCATTTAACGTATCTATACATTAATCTTTATCAAAACATGTAAAATAACTCAAGATGGATAACAGCAAAAAGAAAAATTTTGCATCTCATATTCTGTTGAATGGCACTAGTTGTATTCCTGTATATAAGGTAGTATTAGAAGCTCCACAGTAAACTATTTATTTCTACATTTTCCTTGGGAAATACAGATAGAATTTTAAAAATATAAATCTTATTAACATGTCCAGATAGACACCTTGTCTTACCAAATCCTGGTTGGTAAAGTATCAAAATTTTTAAGAAAAAAAAGAGCAATATAAAATTCCTTTTTTCATCAATTTTGGTTTAGATATTTTCTCTAATATCAATGTCAAGGTTGTAGTATTTAATTATTTGCATATTCTGTATTCTTCTTTGAAATATACTTTATTTTTAAAAAAGGGTGTTCTTTAATTGAAGGTCTTTTAGATTATAAGCAAGTATATTTGCTAAAATATATCAGGTTTAGAATAAAATATTACATGGAAATTATATTTGATTCTGAAATTCAATACTTGAGTGAAAAATACCAAACGGACTTCAGGTAGGGATGATGATGCAAAATTTGAACTTTAAGTTAGCACAGTGTGTTAAATAGTAAAAAATATTATGTTTCTGTTAGAAGAAGACAGCCAAAATGTAAGAAATGAGCAAGTTGGAATGCACAGCCCACCTGAAAAGAAAAGGAAGCGTCACTGTACTAGAGAAGTAAATGGAGAAGGACCAATTGTACATTTAATAACTACTTAGACTATGTAAAAGAGGATGAGAGGGGATGTTCAGTATCAGTAAGAGGGAAAAGCTATGAAATACTATTATTCTTATTGCATATGCACATATAATTAGTCTCCCATGCTAGAATCCATGAAATATAGTTCAGTTGCAAGTTACTACTTTTTCCATAAATGTTATACTAACAATGGTAGCTTTTTCAAAACATTTTTTAATGGCAAGTATTTCTTATCTAAAAATCTCTAAATAAGAATTAGGATACATCCTCATTAGACATTAAGCCAAAATTCATTCTCGGTCTGTTGGTTCCATTTCCAGAAAGGCTTTCTGTAATTTTCTGGCTGGGAAAGCAGATGGCAGTGACTTGCCTACCTAACTTCCTTGGGCTTCAGAAAAGCAAAGCAAAGCTTCACATGTTCAGTACATGACACATACATCTCAATCACAGGAATTTGTTTTTTTAAACTTTCAAAAACATATATCCATACATTTTAAATAGCCGTAAATTTCTATCCACATCTATACATCCTGTATCTAGCACACATTCAGGGGATTGTTTTTGTTATTCTAAAAACAATTTTTATTTTATTTTATTTTATTTTATTTTATTTTATTTTACTTTATTATTTTAATGCATTCTAAGCAGTCCTGCTAAGTTCAGCTGATACAGGGGTGATATACTGCAATATACATCAAGAATAGGTAGAAATAGAAAACCAGACAATACAGGAAAGTTAGACAGCTGTAACTTTACCTTCAGCTGCTCGTTAACTAAAAAATATGCATACTGAAGCATTCACAGTCATCAGTAAAGCATGCTTCTAAAGATAGAAGCACATCTCAGATTGCAACAATTTAATTTCTGGAGTATTTCCTGCTCTATTGCTATGTACAGTTGTGTCCCCAAAAGGAAGAAGTATCTAATCTACTCTTGTGTTACTCCAAAATATGAACACCTAAACACACTATGTAAATAGGGCAAAAAATGTGAGATAGCAAAATTGGAGAACAGAAAGTTCTTATGAAGCAGACAAGGAACTGTAACAGGTGGACAACCAGGATCAATTTGAAACCCTAAAAGCAATGCAAATCAGTTTGTGTTGTATTTGCAGTGATCTTTCCCCACATTGGGCATTTAAATCAAATAAATGCAGCTGGTTAGAATGTAAAGTTGACAGCTCCATAGCTCATTAACCTTTCTTTTCTGTTGCCTGGTCTCAACCTGCTTTAGTCAGTATCATTATACTAAGATGACTAAAAGGAATAATCTCAGGGGAGCAAAACTGTCAGTTTACAAAGATGATATGTTCTTCTGGTTTTCTCTTCATGACCTTCTATTTATATCTGCTTGCCTGGTGTCTCTCCTTCACAAAAAACCATTATGTGTTTATACTTGGGAAGTACATGAACAGTTTTTGTACACTTGAAGTTACATGTATTTTGTTTCTGTTTTATAAAAATAGAGCATACTTATGAGAAATTTTATCTATTTTGTCTTATTCATTATACATTTCTTCCAGGGCTATAGTTCATTTTAGTATTACAGAGAAGTATGCCTAACATGATTTTGATGTTAAGAGCCTGAAATATTATTTCAATTAAAATGCTTATAATGTTACAGTATATTTTAAAGGAATTTTGAGATCAAAAATTTTGTTCTTTCATGGCCACTTCCCATAAACAAAGTAATATAAATAGACTTCACCTAATGTTATGGATCATTAAGTACATTAATTATTTAAGGATATTCAAAAGGCACATATGATGGTATGAGCCAGAACTTACTGTCAAATTAACAGAAACTACAGCAAAGCAGCTATGTAGATGATGAGCATAGAACTTTCACTTGCATTGAAAAAAATGGTAGAGATTTTTTCTTCACATACTAGAAATGTCTCTCACTACTGTATCTTCCACTGCAATCATGGCAGAAGAATTCTTCAGAGTTCTAGAGCTGAATCATGGCTTTATTTACATAACTATTCTCTCAAACCTGCTCTCATGGGCAGATGTTTGGCTATAAACACAGACATTATCAGAACAAATTCCTTAAACCTTTTGAATAATTCTATGCTTTGAATAAGAGATCTCTGGATACTTTCTATAGAGAATAAAAGCTAAGATATAATAATAACCACAATCACATTTTCTTAACACGTTATGCAATGCCCTGTATCATATCTGACAATATAACTACATTTGTTCCAGTGATGCCAGGGTGACATGTTATAAAGATAATATTATAAATATGGAAGTAATTAAGAGAAATGCAAAAACTGCAGCTAAATTCTTTTACAGCAACCTTTTACTACTTTTAAAGTAACCTTTATTACGTTATAGGAAGGTTTCTCTGTGTTACTCTGTCTTTAAAATTGTCAGAGAAGTCAAGAAACCACATATTCTACATGGCAATGAAGCCATCAACGTCAATCTCATCCTCTGAACAGCTATTATCTAAATTAAAGGGAAAGCAGCTAATATGCATATTAATATACTTAAGTGTGCATCTCAGTATGACCAAGTGCGTAAAAAGGTTCTATACTGTCATTCCAATACGTATGTATCTCTGAACCTCCTTGTATTCATTCTCATAACTCCATTTGACTTATCATCCCAGCTTTCTGTCTAAATATGTAATTATGAGTTCTCTTATAGTAATAAAATATGCTGACACTGAGTATGAAATGACAGAGAATGTGAAGCACTATATTTAATGGCAGAAAATGTTGGCTCTTAAACCTGTATTAATTATTCATTTTTGTGCAGCAGGTTCCTCAGTGCATGATAGACTTACTTAAGTACATGTCTGGAATATCATATATTAACCACTGGTAAGAAAAATAATTCAAATTACCTAACTTTTCAGCTTCTTTTAGATTACCTTAGTGGTTGCAAATGCAATTGAAAGGGACAAGCACACTATTTCTTTTGCTACCTAAAGGCCCTGGCCATTAAACAATCCTAGGCTTGGGATAGTTCATGAATAACTACCAATGCACTTTACTTAAATAGGTGGACTAAATTATTCATTCAGAATTAAAGTAGCCCTAATTTATTTTAGCTTACTGGATAAATTAAGAGAAAAAGAATTAGAAGCACTTTAATTCTGAATGAGAGTATTCCACAAAGTAGAGCAAGTAATTTATTTCAGGTTCACAACAATTTTCAATGGCATTCCCACAAAGACAGCCTTGGTTTTGTCTCCCCATCTCACTTCACACAGTTCTTATTTGTTCCAACTAGACCTTTAGGTTTTTTTCTTCTAATGTATTCCTTCTCTCTTGGATGCATTAGACACTTGAAGGACAGACTTTAAATTTCTGCAATTTGCAAAGCAGTAACAGGTATAGACATTCAATGACTAGTGGACAACCTGTCTGTTTATTTTGCTTTTTTTTTTTTTTTCATGCAACCTCTGTTCTGTCTGCAATGAAACTTCTGCAGAATTCTGACAGGGTTCTCAAAAGAATATTAAGCTGAATGCTCTTTTTAAAATTACCCTTTTTCAGTAGCATGGTCCCATGTAAAATGGGGAATAACAGTTAGGAAAAAGGAAAAATATAAAACCTTGACTGCATCAGTCACATCATTTTCTCATGGTCACAAAATCTCTCTTCTGAGATCCAAATAAAGGAGCTGATAAGTTTGTGATAGTCTTTCAACACAGCACAAAGTAGCACAGCCACAATGACAGAAAAATACTAGTAAGGCAAAGATCATAAAGAAAAATGTCTCTTTTCAGTCCTTTTTTTGAGCCCAAGAACAGCAATAGAATAGACTGAAACAAAACCACCCTACCTCAAATTATCAGGTTGGCTTCCCCCCTCCCCCCCCCNCCCCCCCTTTAAATTTAGGAATTTAAATCCTAACAGATTGACCTGAGCGCCTTCTCTTCTCCTGTCTCTATGTGGAATAGCTATGTAGTTCTCCTCAGAAAGGTTCCAGTGCTTGGCCAGTGGTGCTTTTCTAGATATTTTGACACAGATCCTCAAAATCTTGCTGCAATTTTTTTCATTGTGTATTTCACTTAGCAAATTCTAGCATAGATGCATTTAGCTTCATAATTTAGTACAGCCTTATTTATTAAAATGAATTATGAGGTCAAGTCCTTGGATTTTCCACAATGTTAAAAAAAACCCAACCACCTGAGTGTTAAGAAACTTTTAGAGTTAAAGCTTCTATTGCTATTTCTGCATCTATTCAAAATATACAGTCAGGTCTCTGACTTTCAGCACCTACAGGTTTACTTTTATAAGTGATTAATTTGAATACTGCATGGTTGTGTTGTGAACATGTGGTCCTTAGTCTAGGTTGGTTGTCCTCAGAAGTTTCCTCCATGCTTGGCAAGTACTGAACAAGAGTCAATTTAATGGATTAAAGCTTAGAACAAGTCAGACTCGGGATAGATATTAGGAAGAAATTTAAATATTTGAAGAGGAGTTCTTTTTCAACTAGTGCATTGACAGAGTATCTACGATATTTATTACACAGAGATAATGTAGAATGAAATGTAGCAGTACTGGTGTTTGCTCTACCCATCCCAGCAACCCTGTCCACTACATATAGACATCCCGATCTCCGTAAAGCCCAGGAATTATCTTTTTTGATTACCTACTGCCATGAAATACAATACATATATATAAATAATAAATAAACTTTGCAGATATATGGAATACACAATCCAGCATCCGATATACATTGTTCATTTATTTTTCAGTGAATTAAAACTGAGAAAAGTTTTGTGTCTTTTTTAAAATACTCCTGCTGATCACATCTCATTGAGACTATGAGAATTTAGACATCCTAAAGTGACTGAAAGATAACTGTTAAGAGGGTTAAAATCAATAACCTTTCTTTCTCATTCCTTCCCTAGATAAAAGTTGTTTTTTAGGAAAAAAAAAAAAAAAAAAAAAAAAAAAAAAAAAAGAAAAAAAAAAAAAAAAAAAAAAAAAAAAAAAAAAAAANAAAAAAAAAAAAGAGGAAAAAAAAAAAGAAGAAAAAAAAGAAGAAAAAAGAAAGAGAACACAGAAATAGAATAAATAGAATACAGGGTTTCACACTTAATAAATCAGAACAAAATTTCTGTTTTGATGTAAAGCATTTTCAAAAACTATGCATATATATACACATGAGTTGAAGCACACATCTTTCTATATTAAAAAGTGTTAAAGAGAGCAGCATGTTAAGAGGACGTGGTCAAGTATACCTATATTTTTAAAATTTTGAATGATTCTGAATAAACTACTGTGACTTGCACACTGACTAGAGTACCTGCGTGCCTGGTCCCTCTATTCCTAACTCCTGTCCACGAACTGCATTCTAGATGGTGGCAAACCCACGAGTACAACTCTTCTCAAATGCTGCCACCTAAAGGCTAAAATGAAGCACGACTATAAAGATGTGCTGACAGAGACCGGCTAAAAAGAGTAAACGGGAAAGGAAGTAAAATGCAACATTTTAATGTTTAATCCCATACGGATAATTTCCTGAAAATACTTTTAGGAAATATTTTTTTTGATAGCGTAGGTCAACACGGAGGTTTGTATCTTCAGCAGTCATGTCATTACATTTATAAGTCAATTGAACAAAAATTATTTATATCAAATGTATATTTACATTTATAAATCAAATTGAACAAAACAATAAAACCGAAATCACTTATATGAGCTCAATGACTCCGAATTATGATACCAATGAAAGCCTCCAAACTGATTTTCTAATTAAAAATATAATTACTCTAATTTGATCATGTAGTACATGTTAACTCCTTTAAAAAAACGCACAATACATTTAAACCTTTATAATTCTGATTATCTCTTGCAGAAAAACATCATAAGCAGGGAAAATTGAGGATTTGTTTCTAAATGATGTCAAGTTAAAGATTCAGTAATTAAAAAAAAAAACAAACCCAAAACAAAAACCTGAAAATCCTGCCTAACAGGGTTTTTGTTAGAGCTAGATAGGTTTTTCATCTAAAGTCATTCTTAAGAGAGGCTTCCAAATAATCAATAAAATTTACTGGATCTTTTAATTATTAATTTTAATTAATGGTCTATGTCATAGGAAATACAACTAAAATTAACTTACTTTTAAAGTAATTTACATGTGCCATTCTTGCAATGCTTTAGCTTAAAAGCAAATAATAGAATGCTATAGTCAATAGTTGTAATATTTTGCACATTTTAACTATTTAGATGTTAAATATATAATCACTAGACTTTGTATGTATGGAAGACAACTAGACTTTACAGCTTGAAGAAATGAATGGATGAGAAGTGAAAGTGAAAGTGTAGAGCTCACATAATAATGTAGTTCTCACAGTCAGAATAAAAATGAAGCAAGTTCTGCAAGTAGAGGTAATATATTATACCAACTAATGAAGCTAGAAAAAAATAAATGCAGTTCTGGGATTTTGCACTGAAAACATTTTCCCCCCCAATTTCATAATTTGGTTTAATATCTTCTCCTACAAAGACAGGAGAAGGTATTTCCTGCACTTAGTGCAGGAAATATATTTTAGGCCAGCATATTTGACATTCATAGTAGTAGCTTCCCCATCTCTGACTTGCATCCTGTGTTTTCAGTATCCTATTTCACAGTGGGACACTTGACTAGGAGATAGGTAAAATGATATCAGAGGAAAACAAACAAAAAAAAATTTTAATGGCAACCAACAGTTACACAGTCACACTGATACTGAAGAGTCTGCCAAATATGTGTAATTGTGACACTTCAATCGTTAGTCTTCTGATGCATAAAAATTCATTTTAGGAATAAGGGTATCCGGATTTACTTACTTGTGAGCTAAAATGAAACTTCAGTTTCAGTTTGTATGAAGAAAGGCTGATAGAAAATTTAATTAGTTACACTTCTTTATTTCCTTGTTTTTGCCGTGATTTTAACAGTACATACTTTAAAAACAAAATAACAGGCAATGACATTAACAGGAAAAAGTGTCATGCAGCCAATCAGTGGAAAACAAAGAGTTTAATGAAAAGTTATGCAAACTCCTGTTTATTGGAAGAAAATGTTAATTTATTATCATATCTAAGAAATACCTGTATTAAATCACTGCAGTGATTTAATCACTGCACTGATATATCACTGCAGTCTCAACAGGACTGCTGTTCTGTATATGAACACCCTGGTGTTCTTCAGTTGCCAGGGAATATGTGTTTTATTTTTATGTCAGTTCCAGTTTTGTCTCCTGGGATATTATCCAAGATAAGAATCCCCACCAAAAGAAAACAGTAGGTTTAGATGCTGTCCATTCAGTTGTCAGGGCTGGCCCACAATGCTGTTGCCATGACTGGTGATAAAGCAGGTATGGCAGTATACCAACATGTACTCCCGTCCAGGACAATTTTTGTCTAGGAAGTCTCGGTAGTGCCCTCTGGTCTGTGTGTCTGCTTTTCTCCCCTGTGTGGTTGGGTTGTTGACAGAGGACAAATTTGGACACAGGACCTGGAATCTGCTCCCAGGTTCTAATCGACAGAATTAAGCAGTATGAAAAAAGAACTCTGGCAACTTGGGAAACCAATCAGATTTTAAAAAATATTACTCAGAGAAATGAAGGGTGCATGCTGTTTCCTAGAACATGGGATTTTTTGGTAATTGATCCAGGTAAGAAAAAAAGGGTATATTTTGGTTATATATCACACTCATTGGTTTTGTTAATGGAATTATTTTCCTTTGTTTTAATTTAGGCAGAACTTGTTAGTAACAACCATCTAATAATCTGTGCAGCACAAAAGATTTCTACAGTCTGTAATGGTGTGCACTGCATAAGTCCTCTTTCTAACAGCAATCCATCTCAGCACGCTTGCACAATATAACACAGGTGCATGCAGATGCAACAGTGTGGGTCTAGATTTAATTAAAGAAAATTTGCCTCTGCAAGGCTAAGTAGTTTGGGCGCTCTACGAATTCTACTCTACTCTTCAGTATCAGTACTGCGGGTATTCAGGAAGAATTATTTGGATATTTCTGCACACAGCACAGCAACTAGCATAGAGGGCAGAACACAGATTTCAGAGTGTGTGCTGTATGTATATATATTTAATGGAAAGAATAAGAAGACTTAATCTCTTCTTCGGGGAATGTACAATTGAAATAGTTCTGATTTAATTCCTTCTCATGATAATCACTGTGAGATTTAAGGTGTTTCAAGTTCCTAAAGCTAAGAGAGGCCTAAAGAAAATAAAGCAAAACTGAAAAGAAAGTGTTCTCTATTAAGTTGCAGCTGGAGATCTTATCACGTAAGCTTTTTTCTGCAAAACCTGATCGTTTCAATAACGTACTGTGAAAGACTGATAAACATTCTTGTAGCCTTATTCTGCAACCCTCCTTCTGGCTTAGAAGGAATGTTCCTTAGGCTGTTAGCACTAAACATGAGCTTCTGTCTAATTCCTGTAGATGTATTTCATACAGCTTTTTCAAGTGTCATACAGTTTTGTGGGAAACATGCTTATACTGTCAATTAATTTTTTTTTCTACTCGTAGTTGTTTCAATCACAAAAAAGTAGCAAAAAAAAAGAGTAATTAATTGCATAAGAGGCCAATTCAGGACAAATGCAATGTTTCCCATCACATCCTATCACACATGGTTGCCATTTCTCCACTTTTTAAATGTCTATCCCTTGCTGCTAACACCAAAATTGAACACTGCCTGTGGCATTTACTGTACCTTCATCTGCTGGATTAAATGTTGTCTCAGCTGTTCTACTCTGTCCCTCAGGGACCAAAACCATTACCATTCAGAATACTCTAGGCAGCACAAGCAACAGAACACCAATGTCTCATCTAAACTAACAGCATAAAGGTGATTATGATTATTAACAGCATAAACATGATATATTAATTCTTTTATGTTTTCCTCATAGTTTATAGTCTTCTGGTATCAAGCAGTGACTTGAAGGATTTATCTTAAAGCTCCTGACCAGATTTTATTAGAAGTGAGCCAGAACCCAGAAGTGCTCATGGGCAGAGCTGTGTGAAAGACGGAAATTTTATTTCACATTTTATTTCAGCATAATCAGATGCCCAGCAATGTACAAGACAATCACTCAATGATACAGGAAATGAATGGAGAGCAACAAATTTCCAAGTTCTCCATTGAGAAAAAAAAAAAAAACAAAACAGAACAGAAACCACCTTTAAAATGTTTTAGTTGAAACTGCTTCTTGTGGAATTTGATGAAAGAATCATTTGGGGAATTGGCTTCGGACATCTTTCAGTTGCCTGTCTGATTTCATTCCCAAGTAATTCTGAGAAAACTGACTAGGTCTCATCCCAGTTGAGACAGAGAAGCTTACTCCAATAGTATACAAATGTATATATTAGACCACATTAGAAAATTTCCAGAGAAGTTTTGAAAAGATATAGGTGTGGAGATAAGCTGCAGCACTTTTTATACACCAAATGAAACTGCAACCAAATACTTGAAACAACACTGAAGCAATGTTGGAAATAACACTGAAATTCTGTGCTTGAATTCCTCTCAAATCATAACATTTTGAGAAACTTCAAAGTAACAGCACCTTATTTCCCTTGACAGTTTTAAAGAGTACAGTTTTTATGAAAGCACGTAAACAAAAGAAAATTACTTGTAAAACACTAAACCTTGACTTTTTTCTTTAAGATGCTCGCTTTTTACTTACATTCTTGAAGCAATGCATAAAATTATCTCAACATTTCACATCTAGTCATTAAATGTGTTAAAAAGACTTACAGAATTGACCCCTCATAGCAAGGCCTTGGTCATCTTCTAAAATAACAGTATCTTTAACAGATCCTCTGTAACTACATAAAGATTTACTCAGTTGTCTTTTAACCATGAAAGCAGATGTTCTCATTTTTGGAAGATACTTCTTAGTATTTGTTGGCAGCTGGAAACCTTGTACATATTATCTACTATAAATATGAGAGAGTAGAATGATGCACTCTCTCATTCAAACTCCTAAAAAATAAGTCATATCATAGCGTGTGGACTTACAATCCCTGATGACTGAGTTTAGAGAGAGAAGGGAAGTCTAACACAAGCATAATTTTTTAAAGTTAAAGATGTCCCTGCTTATTATATTTGCAGTAGGTATTTACAAAATACTTTGTTCAGGTATTCACCCATACCTGAATGATAAGCAATTCAAAAGAAACTACAAAGCAACCAGAAAATTCTGTGTATAATTTCAGCTTAACTTGAAACTTCTGAACTTCATTAAACTCCAGCTAACTTTTCAAAATTATCATCTGTCTTTTATCTTACTAATTTCAGCTGTAACCTAAAGCAAGAACGAAACCCATGAGGGAAGCTATTCTGATCATGGAGAATATCAGAAACTTTACTAAGAAATGTATTCTCATCACACTTTCATACCATTTCAGAACCAAAAGTCTTGGCATCAGCTTCATGATACCCTGAAAGATTTGTAGCCACTAAAGCACATTGCCTAGCGTTTGCCTCTCCCCATAATATTACCTACTGAGTCAAGTCATGAGAATGGATCCATATGTTCTCAGGGAAGTTGAGACTCTGGCACCTTTTGAAGGAAAGACTTCAAGCAGATATGTATTTACATACCATACATACCTGTAAAATAAATTCTTACAACTTTTTTTTTTTTTTTTTTTTTTTGACATTGTGACTTGTTAGAAGTGTCTGTCATAGCTTTTTTTCACATGTCCCCAGGAATATCTATCTAGGCAAGCGCTGGTCATACTCACTCTATGTGTTCAGTCATACCTCAGGCACTGATGAGGGTCAGTCAACAGATAATCTCTTTGAAGGAACAGTACATGATTACACCTAACACCTCCCTAAAGAAATGAAGCTAAATGAAGCTCTGACCAGCTTCACAGTGTAGACTTGTGGCTGTTTTGTTTGTGGGTTGTTCTTTTTTCTCCAAAGCTGATGCAGTTGAAAACAAGAGTGTAAGTGGCACATCCTCGCAAACAGTCATTCACATTTTTGGACAGGAGTCCTATTATGAACTTACAGTCAGTGCACATATGCGATGTCTGCTGTCTATCCTCATATTCATCTCAACTTCAAAGCATAGTGCTTGTTTACAAGTTCATCAAACCCTTCCCCGAGGATATAGGTGTCAAGCAATGAAAGGTGACTGCTTAGATGCCAGGGAATGATCTGTTTAGAAGGGAAACATTTCCAAAGTGGTGAATAAGAAATGAAGAGTTTCTCTTGTCTGTGATGCTAGTATAAACTAGCAATTATGACAGTTCCCCAAAATATATAATCAATTTCTAAATTTATTATTATTTTATATATAGATGATATTCAAACACTGTTTAGATATCATTTCCCAATAGTTTTTGTTGCTCTTCTCCTCAATTTTTAAGTACTTTGTGTGAATTTTACTTCCTGATTTTCATCTGCTTCTGTACACCTAATTTTGCTTTGCCTTCTGAGATTCTGTTGAATTTCTCAGACTACAGCCACAAAACCTCCCACCATTAGCTCACTTATCTCTCAATTTTTTCCTATAATATTTTTTCTCCATTCTGAATACACTCAATACACTATGTTTCTCAGTTTCCCTTTAATATTTCACACTTTATTTGTTTCTTATTTCTTTGTCCCATCTTCATTTATTATTTCCTTCTGGAGCCAGTCATCCTCCCTTCTCGTCCATCTTTTTTGTCCTCCCTGCCAACTGGAATGTGGCTGTTTGTCACTTGCTCTATTATGGAACTGTTCCCACAGTATTTCATGAAAATAACATTAGAGTCAGTATTCTTCCAGCAGTTTTCAGATTATTTTTCAGATTCTGGATGAGTGGGAAGGGTAACATCAGGAGGAAAGAGTCTAATTCTAATAAAAAACAACTGTTAACCATAAAATATCACACTCTCTTTTAAAAAAGAGTCCTTTTAAGGACTTTGGGAAAGTCTTTAACCATCATCACTTGATAGTTATATGTCAAAAACTGATAAAATTACAGAGAGATCTGGAATTCATAGGCAGCTGAGAATGCCTATGTAACAGGCTAATTTACATCAGGTGCCTTAGTGATTCATGGCTGCTACCTTACTGTGCCAAAAATGTATTGAGCATGGTATCTTTTGTGGAATGAAACCCGCTGACAGTGATACCAGCTGCCAAAATGATACCACAAAATGCGCTACTTCTGCTAGAGTAAATCTAGCAGAATTCAGGTTACAACTTTGTATTGTTTGAAAAAGTTTTGTAACATAGCAGAAGCTGACTGCTCAAAACTACAGTAAAATACCTAGCTTCAAATAGATCAGAATTTTGTGTTTTAATACTTTTCAGCTATGTTGAAGTCAGATGCATCCTGCAACAGCAACTGTCTTCATTCAGGAAGCAATTAGCAGACAGTCACACAAAAAGAATTTCGCAGTTCGAGTGCCAAAGGTGCTGGAATTGTAATGATGGATAGAAGGGTAAAAAGCATAACTTCTCTGGATATAGTAAGAGCACAGATAGTTTTAAAAGGGAAAATCCTTCTATAACCTTCTGCATGTTTTCTTACATAACGGTGCCTGAACCTCAGTTTTCCCTAGGTGCTACCAGAAGCCACTTAGCACAGTGCACATTAGGCTTATTTTATAGCTAACCAAGTAATTCTGATTTAGTGAAGCAGTGTTGGAAATCAAAACCTTATAGTGCACACTAGCCTAAGTACACCAGTGAAACAGCCCCCAGATCAAGAACAGCAGGTTGTTGTCCACGATGGCATCAAACATACCTGTTAGTCAAGAGGCAGTAGAAAGGAAACCCTGGTATTTTGTCTTTTTAAGTATTGTCAGTTATGAAGTTGCTGTCAAAGCTGTCTTCAGCAACTTTTATGTGTGAATGTCAGCATTGCCTCAAAGTGAACTCTTGACTCAGGCTGACTTTAATAGTACAGAATCAGCTATAGGTCTGGAAATATGACCTTCTATGTCAGATAAGTTAGGCTGGGGATTTCTAGGCCGCTTCTGTATAATGTCTTGAGCGTGTTTTGGATGAAAACCAACTGTGATCCCTTGGAATGTTTGTATTCATATTACTAATATTTATAGGTTTTCTATTTTAATTCTTATTGTTCAAATTGCAACATATTTGTAACTCTAAAGTTGGGATTTTAAATTACTACTGAAAAATACATAAAGCTTCTTTATGCTTACATGTGTTGAATTAACAGCAACTTAAATTTCCAAGAACTAACTCCTCTACTTCAGAGTTATCTTGCCCGCAATGAGCCAAAGAACATAGCAATGTTGCCCTCGCTGGTCTTCATTGTAGATCTTTTAGTCAGGTTTAGTACCATAGCACTGGATTTTAAATTGAAATCTGTGGGCAGTCTGCAGGTACATAGGTATAGAACACACTCAAGAGATGTGGACTAATGATAAGATTTCTAGTGTGAAACCGAGATTATGTATTTGTCCTTAGCAGCATCTGGCACTAACAATTATCAAATGTGGATCCATGTTACAGTTCAATACCTAAGCTTGCTTTTCAAATAAAGATCATAAGAAATAATACTCGCATGAAAGGACAATATAAAATTGTATTCATAGGCATATGCTTCATAGGAACATAGCATAGGCTATCTCTTCATACTAGGAGAAAAAAATAACTGCAGTCTAGAGGAGATCTTGCTTTAAAAATGAAATGAGCTTTCCCCCCTATTTGCAATTTTTATAAATTTAGTTGTCAAATTGATTTTGCTATGCGAATGTTGTTTACTCTTTGTCATTGTCACCTTTCAGTTCCTATCACCTTAAGTTAAACACTTAAAATCAAGCCTTTAAGTTTCTGAACATATGGTAAAAATGTTGTCCACCTAAGAAAATCCAAAGACCTAAAGTCCTAATTAATGTTGCTAATATGTTTATGTCTTTTTTTCTTTTTTTCAGATGGTGCTTTACATTTGGTAGCGCCTTCTATATTTCACGAATCAAAATTATCACATATACTATCTTTTTGTATCTTTGATCAAAAGAACCATTATATAAATAAAAACACAAGTCCATCAAATAAAATTACTTTAACAAGCATCTGTAGCAGACACTGTATCAATGTGTGAAGATACAGTTGGTCTTCACCAGAAAAGTGAAAACAAAACCTCTGAGACAGTTTTTTTTTTATATTGTCGTTTTCTGTTCTTATATAAACATGCTGAAAATGGGAACCAGATAACATATTCCACTGACAACAAGAATTCTGGGCTAATATAATTGCAAACTTCCCTCAAACCATTCTGTTCCAGCACACTCATTTATCCACAGCAAACTCTGTGGGCAGGTGGGTATACATCTTGTGGCTTCAACTGTTTCTATTTTACAGTCAAAAAAAGACAGCATACCACCTTGAAAAATGTACATGAGTTTCGTCATAGAGTGGGTATAAAAAACCAAAAAAGATGTTTTGCTTTGTTTTTTTTTTTTTAAATAAAGTCCATATTTCTTCTATGGACTCAGTAAAGTTAGTGGTTTGTGCTTGCAATTTGGTAGTAATCTGTCAAAGCTAGTTGATCCACATAGGTCTGGTTTTTAGGTGGCTTATTACTTTCTGAACTATTTTTACCAGGAAAATGTGAGCATAGAAAAACATGCAGACAAGAATTCTGTGATCTTTGGCAGCTCATATTCACTTGCTACATTTAGGACAGGAGATAAAGGGGAGAAATAGTCCTAGTAAGCTTGGATTTTCTGTTTTCTCCTGAAAAATGTGCAAGCAAAAACCTGATTAGAAAGAAAAAAATCATTCTGCCTAATAGAAACTAGCAAGGAACACATGGCATGACATAGCTTGTACAAACTGAGACATCAGTCAAGATAGCAAGAAACTGAAGCAACATCCACAAATTATAACCTTAAATAATTAAACAGATTGGCAGACTTTTAAAAAATCACACATGGGTATCCAATAACCATAGTGATGTTATTTACAATTTTAAATGTCTTCCCTATTTTCAAAATATCTTTATCTGAGAGTTTTAAAAACATTGACACCATATTATTATATTATTAATACATTATCATATTAATATATTAATCATATTAATCATATCAATACTATAATACCATTTTGTTATGGATGATATTATATTATTAAGGCATGGGGTATTTCTAACTCTCTCTCACTGTAACTTTACATATTGTATTTGAATTTTAAATCACTTGGTTATTTATGTTGTTCCAAGTTTTCCCAGAATATCATAAATAATATATCTGGAAACATGAGAAGTATATCTAAAAAAGAGATAAAAGAAAAATTTTTTTAAAACAAGAGTAAAATCAAAAGTTACTTTCTTTAACTGTCGGGAAATTAAAAACCCAAACAGAACTTCAAGGCTATTTTTTTTTTTTCCCAGCTGTAGTGTACTCAAAGCTGATTTTTAAGGAAGAGGGACAAAGTTCTGTTCTGATCAAAATTTTTCCTCACATTTTTCATCATAAAAGTGAACACTTAAGGAAGAAGTTTTTTTTTTTAATAATCAACTTTTTTTTTTTTTTGCATAGATTGAAAGAATTATGGACAATATTGTGCACACTTCCCTGAGCCTTCAGTAGAGAAACACTGAAAATTTACTAAAATGGGAAGTACCTGAGTGTCAGCTTTCCAGTTAACCTTATAGCTGCAGAATTAAAGGTCAATATAAATGGAAAAAATAGAGTTCCATAATGACAACAAAATAGAATGTCTGGCTTTTTCTCTGCAAAGAAATCCCACCAAATTAAAGATTCAAATTGTTCATATTCAAGACCTTTTTTTCCTCCAACTCTTCATGAATATTCATTAAACAATTTTTCTTCAAAAGATTATTCACAGTTATCAAAATCTCTGCAAACAAGTGAATGTAAGAGTGTTTGCACTAGGATACTAGCATATTGGAAAGCTCTTCTATTACTTGTACAATACATTCATTAACTGATTAAGAACATTTGGTCCAGTTAGAAATAGTTCATGCACTCGATCTGCCAAGCAATTCAGAAGAATTTGATTAAAAATCCCGCAACCTGCTCGGAGAGAAAAGGGCTCGGGTTTTTTGAAATCAGTGGCCGCCAGCAAGCCCCAAGCCGGGCAGCGCCGGCAGAATCGCCTGGCTGCCGGCAGAGGCCCGACCGGCCGCTACTGCCGCTAGCGGGAGCGGGGCACCGCTCACTGCGCCGCCATGCGCGGGGACAGCCGTGTCTGCCCGCCTCTGCCCGGCTGCCTGCCTGCCTTCCCACCGCTGCTAGCCTGCTCGCTCGCCTTTGCCTGCCTCTGCCTGCCTGCCAGCCCGGCGGGGCCCGGGGGGACAGAACATCCTTCCTACGTCCTGCTTTTGCAGCACTTGTAACCATAACCGCTGGAGAGCGAAATACTGTATGCTGTTTCATAATTAGAGGGTTATAGCCTGAAAAATTCAAACCTCACACCTGGCTTTTTTTTTTCTTTTTTCTTTTGAAAATATGAGCCAAGACAGTTATATCTAGTTAGCATGGTCTAGTGATTTCTAGATATTTCTCTTCCTAGCCTTGCTTCAATTCTACAGCATCTTGTGTCACAGCTTCAGTTTGAGTGATAGCAGTCCTGGTAAAGATCTAATTCTGCATTGAGGCTCCGGGTGGTGTCCTTACTGTAGAATTTGGCCTACTATTAATTTAATACTGCATAACATTTCAAAGTGTTAATAGCATGACAGCTGATGTTTACAAAGGATACTGAAAGGATTTTTAGGATTAAATGTAGTCTTTAGCATGTGCAAAAGGTTTCGTTAATTTATAATGTCCCTTGTCTCTAAAACTTTTTGGAGTGTTTACATAGGAGCTGTGAAAAAAGATGTAGCTTAAAAGCGTGTTTGACCACGGCTGTAGATACATGTGGTAGATGTATTGCTCAATACAAATTTTAATGCAATTCCTGTAATAAAATCTACAGTCATAAAAACACAAACTGGCTTTCAAGTGCCCCGTTCTAATAACGTAATTTAGAAATCAAATCTACTATGCAGCACTTTATGCATGTTTGTGAGAAATACTGCTTTGAAACTCTTATTCAATTATTTGCTTCATTAATATGATTGCCAGGAACAAAAATTTGTTTAAAAGCAATAGCGAAAGATACATATTTCTGTGGTTAGAAGAGCTCTATTTTTTATTTTTTATTTTTTTTTTTAATTTGAGATTTTCTAAAATGTAAAAGAATTATCAGAGTTGGGAATGAGCCAAGCAATAGTGGAGCTAGGAAGACAACAGAAAATATCAGTATGAAGGATGTGTTGAAATGGAGCCTGGGAGAAATCATGTCACAGTCTGATAATTTTCTAGGAGAGACAATTAGGAACTTGGTGAGAATATTTTTACTAGCATGTAAAGGAAGCAACTACACCTAAGAAAGAGCCAGAACCGAATTCAGTTTCAGGAATTAGATACTACTTTTACCTTGAAGCCCTGAAACACAGTATTGCTATTGCTAGTACGAGACCATAAGTTTTGTACTGAGTTTGGAAAGCTTCAGACTTGCCCTGTCTGAATGTTCCTGGATTGCCTGCAGCAGTTGTTTTTGTTTTTTCCTAAAGCAATTTTTCTTGCAGACCAGGAGGTTATGGCTATTGGGGATGGGGGGTGGGGAGTGTTGTTTTTGTTGTGTTGTTGGGTTTTTTACTTTAGTTTATATTTCCATGGCACAGATGTTTCATACAGAAAAGAGTAACAAGCAGATACTCCTTTCACACAGACATATCCTGCTGAAGGTACTAGCCTTAAATCCCAGAGAAGTGGAATGATGTGCATAGTGTCAGCAAAAGGCTTGAAACTGTGAAGTGTGGGTATTACAATTTAAACTATATTTATTACTATTACTGAGACTTTCTTTGTATAGAAGAATCTTTTTTATTTTCGTTTTGTAATAATGCTAGGGAGACACTAGCTAGACTGTTGCAAGAACAGTAAATACAAGAAGGAAAGGGAGGAGGCACATAGAAAACTGATGAGAAATTTTGGTGCAGTGATGAGGAGACAGAAGGTGTGCAGAATGGAAAACACCATCAGAAGTTCTCAATTTAAAATAAAATGCCAGCAATACCTTAGTGGTAAAGAATTTTGTGCAAGGGCATGATCTTGAAAACTATTAAAAATATATCAATTTCCTGTTTAATTTAAAATAGTTAAAAAAAAAATAAATAAATTTAAAATATTTCCTGTTTAACAGAAAATCTAAATTAAATCTTCACTGAATGTAGCTACAGCTTGTCCTGAGAAAGGGGCAAGCATTCTGAAATGGTTAATGAAAATGGATCTCTCAGTCATGTCCTTGAGGGGAAGAACTGAAGTAGACTCTGTCTACTAAGGAAAACTTAGTCCCCAGTTCTTAGTTTCCCTCTTGGTAACTGGGAATTTGCATACCACGGGTAGCTGTATCTGCCACACTAGATCTGAAGCATTTGCTCTAAGATAGGGTTGCAACTCTCATTTTTCACTGCTTGCTCTCTTCTTGGATAAAGCTACAATCTGAAGCAACTAAGGCAAGGGACAAGTGGGATGAAAACAGAAACTCCATTTAAGAAAAGGTGTCCTAGATACAGAGGTACTACTAAAATACATCTGTCACTACTATGCTTGGATTTGCAGCTGATAAGATTATTTGAAGACTATCCTAATCAATTATAAAGGGCTAAAAGCACAGGGTGAAGTTCTTTCCTGTGAACATTCATACTGTAGAGTCAGTGCTTGATCTGTCTTTCTGTGGTCAGAGCTGGAGGAATTTTACTTAAATTAATCAGTTGCCAACACAATCTCTTTTAGGTATCAGGAAAAAGAAGAGCACGAACAACTGAAAAAACACCTAAAGCTCTTTCCTTCCCTCTCCACAATCTCAGCTTTCTATATTTTCTCCACCAGTTATACTTAGTCCTCCAGAATTTCAGTGAGGAGTGGACAGGTAGCCAGGAGATTGAGGTGATGTATGCCGAAGAGTTTTCTGCTGCTCTGGGCAAGATACTTTTCTGCCAGTCTATGACCAAGGTTTCCATATTGTGCTTATTGCCCTATACTTCATGGTTTCCTGATGCTCCTTTCCTAACGTTCCTGTCCTGGGTCGCCCACAACCTCAAGCCTCTGGGGGTGTGTATACCCCTGTGGCATGACACATCTCCTCAGTTGCTGGTGCCTCTCATGCATACACCTGAGCAGGGCCACAAGCGTCTCCAGCTCAATGGCTGTCTGGTCCCCAGTGAGTTTTCCCACTCCTGTTTCCATTGGTCCCTGTTTTGAAGGGAAGAACATTTAGTCAATCGAATGAAAACTTCCATGCACCTTTCCCACAGGGGCAGGGCCAGATCAGACTCTGATTTTTAGAGTTTCCTAGTCCAGACATAGTCACAATGACTCGTTAATATATTCTTAGTATTTTGACTTGTATACCCTAAAATCAGTCTCTACTTACATTTATGTTAGCTGAAAAGTCTTATGTAATGGATTTAAAACATGAATATTTTCCCTCCAGCAGGCACGCCTAAGGAGTTAGGTCATTGCTATAAAAACAAATAATTCTATATTCATATAAATATGCATATTACATAAGAAGGATCCAGTGCCTTGAAAACATTCATTAGGATTTGAGACAGTGAACAAGATTTGGGCACTGCACAAGAAAACAAGAATCCCAGGCAGCTGTTTGACAACCAACCTAGTGATTTTGGAGGTGTGTCAGAGAGGTTCTTCCTGCTTGCTTCTTTCATTTGACACATAAAAGAACTAGGCTGCTTAGTTGGTATGGATTGCTCTGTCATATGCATCTTAACTCATAAACCCTCATTCATAAACACTACCTCATAGCTCTGAATAATTTAAATTTGAAATTTTACTTGTCAGTATTTCCTTCATAACTCATTCTGCTGGTTTTGGTTTTTTTCAGGATGAAGGGACCAAATACAGCACAATATAATCAAACTTCAGAAGATTGTACCCTAGGGTGATAGTCTGTTTCATAACTATGAGTTGCATTTATTTTTTCCAAAATTAAAAAGCTCATTTTTTCAAGCTTAACAAAAAAAATAATTGCTAAGATATTTCAGTAAATATTTCAAGACTACAAATTATAAAATAGAGTTTTCCTAGTCATATTGCTGTTATTACTTAAGAAAGCGTTGTTAAGCATAATCACCTATTCACTTAGCTGCCTGAAATGCACTGTACTAGGTCTTATTCTTCAGGTCTCAGAAAATTACAGCACATTTTGTATCCACTTACTTATTTTTTTTTTCTCCAGTGACTATACTGTACAGCTAAGGTTTTTTTCAAATTTTTTTTTACACAAGTAGTAAATAATTTTCCTTATCATTATAATTTTAAAGATAAAGTCTTCAGTTTTTATAACTTTTATTTGAAAACTGATTTTATCAAACACACCCAAGAAAAAATTCACTTGCAGATTTAATGTAATGCCAGTAATTAAGTTTAGATTTTTGGTATGCTAAGAATGAACTCTGGCTTCACAGAATTCTGGTACATATAGAATGATTCATTTGAGTATGGTTTTTCTCACCTTATTATTTACTCAACAGACCTGACAGTCATGAGATTTTCATTTGTTATTTAATACTGTAAGTCAGAAATATATATAATTCTTCACAGTACAGAAACTGTATTAGTTTATTTTTTGTTCTTGAAGTCCATACCCAAATAATTAATTGTATGAAAAACAGAAGTCACATATCTACCTAGAGAAATACAGATCATAGTTGTAAAATATGACTGAAAATGTTGTTCCTCTGTCCATCCTAGTGACCTAAATTATTCCTGATGTTTGTCTAACTTTTCTCAAAAACATCCAGTAACAGAAATTCTACATCACCGCACTCTATCACCTAATCAATCTTTCTTTTATAATGTTTTTCCCAATGTCCCATGCTGCCTTTGAAGCCTGTTACTTGAGAGCAGTATATCACCTTTCTCATCAGAGCATCTGCTTACCTATTCAAAGACTGCTTTATCTTCTCCACCTTTTAGCAATACTTAAGAAACTCAGGTACCTTCCTCAGAGGCCATTATTTTCTTGACCTCTAACCAGTTTGATTGCTGTTATCTGGACTCTGTGTAAGTGCTTTACATCTTTCTTGAAGCTTGATGGAGTACTTGAGCTAAAGTCTTACCTGCATTAAGCAGAATGGAGGGACTACTCCTACAGGTTATATTTCTGTTGACACATCCCAGTAGGATATTTACTTTGTTTGCAGCATCTTAATAACATTGACTCATACAGAATTTGTCATCCACTCCAAATCTGAGATTTTTTTCTGCAGAATTTCTACCCACTTAGTGATTTCCTGTCTTGCAGTAAATTGCCTACATGCAGAACTTCACATTCTTCCTTCCTGAACTGTATCCACAGTATATATAAAATTTCATCACAAGAAGTATATGGTAGTGATTTAGTGTAAAAATTCACTGTGGAGCAATAACCAAAAATTGTAAAAGATGCTAAAATGAAACAACAGCTTTTGATTTCATTGCTTATGCTGATACCAATATAGCTTCAAGCACTTTTCTCTTTAAAAAAAATAAAGAACTGAAAATTAGTTAATATATCTGGCAAGAAACACCATTAAGGTTAGAAGGCTCAGTGCTGAGGGTTTTTTTTTTTCCTTTTATTTCATGGAAAATTGCTGAACTGACAGCCTTGGGCAGCAAAGCCTTATTCATCAGCAGAAAATTTTAGCCTGAACAGTGGTTCCACTAAAGTACTTCGAATCTTGACCCTGAGAAATCAGTCCTTGTAGTAACAAGTCAATTCATTTTCCATATCAGCTCTTGGTCAGTCTTCAAGGATGGCCTACAGCAGAGATTTTGGAATATGGACAATGGTTCTGTAAGGACCATGTTAGGTGAACAAACCTATAAATTTTTTAGGGCTAGTCTATACAGAACCTTGTATCATTTTTACTATACTGATATATTTGAAATCTTACAGTTTTTTAGTGTGGATTCACTTTTGTATTTTTACCATTAATTGAGGCAAAGGGACAGGGAGCTGGGACAGTCTTGATTTATTCCTACATTAGTAATGTTTTTCATCATCAATCCAGTTTAAGATGTTTCTGTTCCCCTGCCTCTGGGCATTCACTCAGCCCTGCTCTACATCCCTTTATGGTTCCCCATCCTTCTTTACCCTGATTAAAATTTTTCTGGGATGACATTGGAAGTACGTCAGTGCTAAAATTACAGGAGTTCAAAGCATCTGGTTTTAGAGTGCTCCACTGCTTCTGTTTGCAGCATGGCCATGAAAAAGTTGCAAAGGTGGAACTGAGAGGGGGTGAGCTGGGATGCCTGGTGAGAAAACATGGCTAAAAGAGGTGAATTGTAATAACCTCCTAAAACACATTCCCCTCTACAGAAATTTTAATATTGGACTGCTGCCTAACTCTCTAATCCACCTGCTAAACTGCATAGCTGGGGGGGTGAAAATCAGAATCAAAGCTTTGCTTCAATGAATGGTTAATTTTGTGAAAGAAGCATCAGTAAAAAATAGATAGACTGAGAAAAGATGACCACAGAACTGAGCAGTGTCGCAAACCTGTTTGAAACCAGGTCAATGAAGGATTTGAAAATAAGCATCTTCTCCCACTGGGTACCACAAGTAGGAGCTACCATTTTCTCCGCAAAGACCTGACCTGGCTTTCACACATAGTCCAAAAACCCTTAGACACATGCCTTACTCTGACCTTCAAAGGACAGAGTTTATCCCCACTTACCTTCATGGTGTTTTCTATAGAGTGGTTTAAATAGGTTCTTACTCAAAACCACACTGAGTTTTGTCAGGCCAATTGTCAGCCCCTGGCTTTACTGCAGAGTCTGACAGTGCTGTGTGAAGATATCAAAGTCCACTTTTAAATGATGTAGCTTCCTACTGCAGGGAGCCTCTATTCTCAAGGTACCTTAGTCTGCACAACATACTGTACAGTGGGCAGTTTCAGTACCCAAGCAAGGTATTTCAACACTGGAAACCTCTGTAGCACATAAAGTTTAAGTCTCATGCTTTTCAAGAAAATTTAGTTTTTTAAAACTGATACTCAAAGATACAGATTCACTCTTACAGGCTTCTAACTTTGAAATCTGGGTTTTACAGATGACATTGTAAAAAGGGCATATGCATCTAAAGTGGGACATAACCAGGATTTAGTAATTGAAATAAAAAGCACAGGTGCTTGAAATATCTACTTTGCTGCTGCCTGACTTCATATCTGAAGTCTACAGAGCTCTAAGTTTCCAAAATTAAATCTCTCATGGTACCTAAATTCTGTTTTGGGATTTGCTAACAAGTGAAGCACTGATCTTAAACTAAGCACTATAAGGTTTCACAAACTAGATTTTTCTCTGCTATATTTGCAGAATGGACTCAATCGGTTAAGCCTTACAGAGCAGACCCGTTCTTCTAATGAGGTGGGATTTGAAGGGTTAAAGCAGTCAGTCACAACAGAGTATTCAAAAGCTTTCTTTTCTGTACTTGTCAGAGGGACTTTGAACTCTTATCTCCTATAGAAGTATTTTACATTATAGCTATATTTTGGGGGGGTAGGGGGGGAAGAAGAAGCATTCCTTAACTGCTGAGGCTATTCCACTTTGCATATAATAATTTGTGAGGCCAGAACAGAACATGCAATATGACCATTACGTTTAAACAGTGGTTTAAATAACATATCTTGCAAAATGTTAAATGTCAAAATATTTAGAAGTGAGGCTCCCCTGCTTCCGAAACTAACCTAGTTGTTACTAGAACCCTCTATACACTTATGGAACCACTTATGTTCAGCTTTGTTTTCAAAGTCTGTTTTACAGTTATAGACTTTTGTTTTTAGGAATAGTTCAATAATAATTAAAAAAACTTGAGTACTCTATGCTCCATGTTTTCCTGTAGTGAAAGAACATGGCATCTGCTAAGGCAAAAGGCATCAGTTTCAAGCAGTTTGGATAGTACTGCAGGTAATAATAATAAAACAAAAATCAGAAAAAGGTTAAAAGTTATGAAAAAAGTTCATTTATCCCACTTATTTTCCTTCTGCCTTTACCGTCAGTTGTGCTCACTTGCTTCCCAGTGGAGATAACAGAAGTATAGAGCTTGTTTGGCAACAGGGGCTGAAGAGCTAAAGGGGCACCTTCACCTTTTTTGATTGCTGAATGATGGCTGGCTGAGGTCAGAAATGAGAAAATCTCATTTTACTAAAATGTTCAAGCATATGATTACTTCCTGTGAAAGCGGCTTGGATTGAAACATGCTTGAAATTGAGTACATGATTTAAGTATGTTTCTGAGTAGGTCATGTTATCATTTGAAATTATTTGATAACCGTGTCAGTAAAATCACATTTCAAAAACCAGTCTCCTAAAAGGTCTAATGTTTCAATTGACAAAGGTAATCCTTTTATTTTATGTTATAATCTTCCAAGGGCATGGCTGAGATGCTGTATTAGGGACGTTTCTAATTATTTGCATTGATGTGCAGTATGTTGCAGTGACAAATAGAATTCTTCCATTTCCAGTTGTGTTTGTTTCATGCCTTGCTTTGATGCTAACACAATTGAAAAAAAAAAGTAATGTCCTAGAATACTAAGGAATTACTTTTTTTCTTCATTTTCATTAGTCACTATGGTATGAGTGAAAAATAAAAATACACCCCCCATGATTTCTAAAAAACTCTCCAAGTATGTAGTTTTGATGAATTAAGAATATCTTGTTTGGCTCATTACTTCCAATTGCTTTTGCAAATACAGTAACAAAGTGTTATGCCTTAGTAAGGTGAAATTCATCTTCAAAAAGGAAATAGTTCTGTTTCTAAGAAATAATGAGCTCTACTAAAAATACTGCTGCATGCTTAATCCTTTTTACTTACTTTAAATATATTTAAAAAATAAAAAAGAAAATATTTTATAGGTTACTTATTGTGCCTGAAGGTTACCAGAAAACAAGAAGGAACACTGAGAAACAACAAATCAAGAAGTCATAGCAGCATAAATTCAAGCATCCAGATGCTTAAACTTGTGGATTTGAACTCCTGTTGCAAGACCTTTTAAATGTCTGAAGCAATTGGCTGAGGCAACATCCCAATGATGGAAAAATGTCTGATCAGCAAATTGAGTATGTTGACACTTTAACCTATGTGTACTAATGTAATGTATAATTTTTTGATCTTGAAACAAGATAAAAGCTCATCTGATTAAAAGTGGATTACCTATTTAAAGTAGCTATCTATAAATGAGCTAGACTTATTTTATAATCAATAGAGAGAAATAGTAATTCTTGGGGCCTGTTTCAACTTCTGATTCATTTTGTGTTGAAATAAGCAAACCACACATCATCAAAAGAACCTGATGGAGGCCTTAAATGTAAATCTAAATTCTAGCACATAGACAACTGACATGTTGTAGATTATTATGCCTACATAGATGTATATGTTACTGTTTTACTTAAAGGCTATTAGGCTATAAGAACATTTATGGTATTACATAGCTTCTTGTACAGTAACATACTGTAATTCTGTAAAAAGCAAGCTATGTTAAAGCCATTAAAAGGAAGGAAAGAATTTTCTAACCTATAAGCTATAGAGTAAGAAGCATCAATTCTTTTCATTTGGGTACCTTTTTTTTTCCTTGAAATTCTTCTGTGAATCACTTGTAGCTTACAGATGACTATAAAGCATACATTTTTCAAATAAAATATTGGAAAAAAAGCCAAAAGCCAAGACACCAGTTTATTCTTACATAAATCAAATTGAATCTGTTGCAATTTAATTACCATTTTGTCCAAAATTAATTTATTATGCTTTGCAATTATACAGTGCTCTAAGGCACTTGGAGAAAATCACTCAATGAAACTATACACTATTTTGCTACGTAAAATATCCCTAGGAATTTTCTTAAACTTTGCCATGGCTCAAGTTATAATGTAAAAATTATAAATATACAATTTTAATGGCTATACTAAAGTAATAAATAAATAGAATTGCACAGACAAACTTCCAGTTATTCTCTTATTTACACCCTAAGATTTCTGGACTACTAGACCCTAAATCCCTCCATTGGTTCTTCTGACCCACCCTTACTGACCTTGTTGGCCGCCCCAATATGCTGGATGAGCACAACCATTAATAGTCAGAGCTGGAAGAAAAGCATTTCATGCGGAATAAGTACTCTGAAGTTCCACTAAGTACTCTGGGTTGTTCCACTAGAAAGTCAATTATCCTTTACCTACATAAAAAGAGTCAGATGATATTATAAATACAAATTTGTCGATCATTCTTTGTTTCTTTTTGCTACATGAAGCTTTCCACTTCCAATTTGCCCATCTTCTGGAATACTGTAGTCTTTCACATTGTTAAATAGCACCAGCAACATTGCCAGTATTCATAAAAAAGGATGTGACAGTAAAAACTTGAGGAGCATTTGGTACTGATAAAGCCAGTCTGCATAAAATTGAGATTTCAAGGGCTAAACTAAAAAATACATAGAACATTTTTGTGTATGAAAATGCTTAATAAATGATGATTCAGACGCACATTTCCAGTCATAAATTAATATCTTCCCTGCAAAGGTGCATACAGTAGAGAAAAATCGCCCCACACTCAGCACTGCTGCACTACCCACAGAACAACAGACAACACAAAATGAACCAATTACAGACTAGCCTAGCTGCAACATTAAAAAGGAAGCAGTAGCTACTTGTACATGAATAAGAAGTGTTTTCATGGAAATTGAAGACCTACCACAAAATATTAGTGACAGTCTAGTGAGTGTGCCATAGCTTCTACGAAGCAACATGCAAATATATGGAAATATGGATTCCTTCATCATTAAATTTTGTTAATGCATCACAAATTTTAATTCTGATGAGTTTGTTTATTCTTTCCCACACAGGACTGAACAGTGTGAGTAAAACACCCTGCTAAGGTTGCCATTTAATATTCCAGTCACATTGAAGATGTGACTTCCCACTCCCGGCATTTCAACCTGTTGAGTCTAAAGAAGTAACTATTATCATTTCACACTCAAAGCCAACATTTTCCACTTGAGACACATTTCCAACAAACTTAATATCAGATGAGGAAAGCATTAATTCCTTTTCCAAGTAAATTGATTATCTAGTTTTTGACAGCTTCTGTTGTTTCTGTATGCAATGCTGCAGGCAAGAGAACTCTTAAAAGAAAAAGAAAAAAAAAGAGGAATGCAGCTTTTTTCACTATTGAGCTCTGCACAGACAGCATTATAAGCAGAGCAGGGTAATTTAAAAAAATGTCACATTTCCTTTTTCTTGCATTTGCCCAATCAAATTGTAGAATTGTATCTACAATTGTAGAATTGTATCTACATTTCAAATTTTATTAAAAGACAATCCATACCACTTGAGTCTGAGGAAGGCTTAAATATACATATTTAACTTAATTGAAATGTAATTCCACATAGCTATTGTGGGATTCTTTTGGCAACTATATGACAAATTAAACATTGTGTCTTATAAAACAATGTCCCAGACTGAATCAAAACTTGAGAAACAATGGAAACAGAGAACTTATCTGAAAATGAATACTACTTTCATCAACTCACGCAATTAATTTTATATGTATACCTTTCGTCCTATATAATCTAAACATCATTTGCATCTTTTAACTGAATATTTTCGCAAACTGTTTTGAACTTCTCTTTTGATCATTAAATGAAGGAAAAATGAAAACAAATTATTTGATTATTTTATCTCTTATATGAATATGACTGTTGTGCATGTTGAACAAAGAAGACAAATATTTTTTAAGAACACCAATTAGATGTTTTCACTGCTGGTTTACAATTCCAGTTATTTCTCAAACACTTTGTACAGAAGGAGGAAAATTGCAGCTAGTGGATCCATTATAAAAAATATCAACTATAAAGGTAGCAATTTAGCAATACCTTCCTGAGTGGACAAAAGCTATCTGAAAAGTAAAATCAGAGTGCTCACACTAGAAGATACAGTTATTAAAACAGAGAGTTTACCAGACAGGTTTAAAAGAAAAAAAAAAACAACCACAAACAAACACAAAACAACCCAAGCAGAAAAAAACAACAACAAAAACAAGAATAAAATGCTCCAAACCTAAAAGGCCTACAGTTCTTATTACACTTTATTCTATTAAATTTCAGCCAGTTCAGTGGAAAAGGCAGAGACATGTGACCTCACTGAATATAAGATCCCTATCTGAAGAAAAGCTGCCTAGGTAATCTAAATAAAAATTCTATACAAATTGTTTTTATCTAGTTTTCTTATTATGTCAAAGCAAATTCTGTCCTATGATATGAAGTAAAAGAAACATGCTCATATTCTTATCTGTAGATTCATATTTTGTAATATACTGATAGACTAGAATTGTGTATCATATGTGAAATGTGTATGCGTTATGTGAAATGGAACCAAGTTATGAGAAAACAAAGGTCCTTTATTACAATTCCATATGTACTTTAAACAGAAATAGAGGTGTTATTCATAGTGTTTTGACTGAATTCTAAGTGGGAACTTCTGTAAATCTAAATTTGTCCTGTAACTTGAATAATGCAATTTTTATTTCTCTGAAGGGATTATTCATCTATTGGTGATGGGGACAGGGCAGTTTGTGCTTATACTTCAGCATTGGCTGATTCATAAGATCTCTAAACATTCGTATGAAGTTACTGTTCCAGTATTCCAGTCTTTAGATATGGAAACTGAAGCAAAGGGTTAATTGACTGATTTGATGCTATAGAACATTTTAATAGCAATACAGAACTGATATAATAAAAAACTGTACATCCCATTTCTCAAATGATACAAAAAACTGCTAGTCCTAACCCTTCATTAAAAGGATGTTGCTGTAATCAATTCAGAAGAGAATTTCAGTCTGAACTGTATGTCAGTGAGAGCCAATATAAATAGTGGTTTGTGTGAAGAAGAAAACAATGCATATTACTTCCCAAAAAAGAGGAAACTACTTTCTGTTACAGCACTGATTCTAAGCCTGGTTTGCTCATGGGCATCTCATCTACACATTCTGTGGACAAAATCATACTTTACTGTCCCATTTAATTTCTTCTGGATCTGGGTACCGTGGCAAGGTTTCATGGACAATATCTTTCCTGTGAGCTGTGTGTTAGGTTTATTAAAAGAGCAATAGAGTATTTTTTTTCTAGTTTACGCTCACTATGCCATAAACTAATCATAGGCTTCCAGTTTGGGAGTATCTGATCATGATGGCACGTTGCAAGCCCCAAACTTTGGTAAGTCAATCTGGAACAGTGGGAGGCTGTTGACTGTAGACAGACACATTATATGCATACTTCCCAGTTCTTACATCTTTATTGACTTTTTTTTGACACTGTCCCACACAACATCTTTGTCTCTAAACTGGAGAGATGTGGATTTTATGGATAAGGAATTGGCTGGATGGCCGCACTTGCTAGATGTCCAGTGATGGAGGCCAGTGATGAATGGCACCCCTCCGAGGTTGGCACTGGGACCAGCACTGTTTAACATCTTAGTTAGTGACCTGGGCAGTGGGATAGGGTGCACCCTCAGCAAGTTTGCAAATGACACCAAGCTGTGTGCTGTGGTCAACATGCTGGAGGAATGGATGCCATCCAGAGGGACCTGGACAGGCTTGAGGGGTGGACCTGTGCAAACCTCATGAAACTCAACCAGGTCAAGTGCAAAGTCCTGCACATAGATTGGGGTAATCCCAAGCACAGATACTTGGCAGAGAATGGCTGGAGGGAAGCTCTGAGGAGAGGACTTGGATGTGCTGGTGGATGAGAAGCTCAGCATGAGCTGGCAATGTGTATTTGCAGTCCAGAAAGCCAACTGTATCCTGGGATACATCAAAAGAATTGTGATCAGCAGATCAAGCAAGGTGAGTCTCCTCCTCTACTCTGCTCTCATAAGATGTCACCTGCAAGTTCTGTGTCCAGCTCTGGAGCCCCCAAAGTAATAGTGATATGTATCTGTTGAAGTAACTCCAGAGGAGGGTCATGAAGATGATCAGAGGTCTGGAGTACCTCTCCTTTGAAGACTGGCTTAGACAGTGTGGGTTGTTCAGCCCAGAGAAGGGAAGGTTCGGGGAGACCTTATAGCAGCCTACCAGTACCTAAAGGGGGCCTAGATGAGAGTTGGGGAGGGACTGTTTATCAGGGAAAGGAGTGATAGGATGAGCAGTAGAGGTTTCAAATTGGAAGAAGGGAGATTTAGATGTCATATTAGAAAGAAATTCTTTACTATGAGGGCAGTGAGACACTGAAACTGGTCATCCTGAAAAGTTGTGGATGCTCCATCCCTGGAGGTGTTCAAGGCGACTGAGCAACCTGGTCTAGTGGGAGGTGTCCCTGTCCATGACTGTGGGGTTGAAACGAGATGATCCTTACGGTCCCTTCCAACCAAAACCATTCTAGATTCTATGATTCATTACCCATGTTCCCAACTAAACAATGGGACAAGACATCAATATGCACCAATGTCCCTGATCTCCCAGGATCTCCCATAAAGGAGGAAAGGAAACCAAACCTGGAAGAAAATGACAACATTTTCTGATCTGATCAGGAGCTCAGGACTCCATGCACTGTAAAACATGNTCTAAGCCTGGTTTGCTCATGGGCATCTCATCTACACATTCTGTGGACAAAATCATACTTTACTGTCCCATTTAATTTCTTCTGGATCTGGGTACCGTGGCAAGGTTTCATGGACAATATCTTTCCTGTGAGCTGTGTGTTAGGTTTATTAAAAGAGCAATAGAGTATTTTTTTTCTAGTTTACGCTCACTATGCCATAAACTAATCATAGGCTTCCAGTTTGGGAGTATCTGATCATGATGGCACGTTGCAAGCCCCAAACTTTGGTAAGTCAATCTGGAACAGTGGGAGGCTGTTGACTGTAGACAGACACATTATATGCATACTTCCCAGTTCTTACATCTTTATTGACTTTTTTTTGACACTGTCCCACACAACATCTTTGTCTCTAAACTGGAGAGATGTGGATTTTATGGATAAGGAATTGGCTGGATGGCCGCACTTGCTAGATGTCCAGTGATGGAGGCCAGTGATGAATGGCACCCCTCCGAGGTTGGCACTGGGACCAGCACTGTTTAACATCTTAGTTAGTGACCTGGGCAGTGGGATAGGGTGCACCCTCAGCAAGTTTGCAAATGACACCAAGCTGTGTGCTGTGGTCAACATGCTGGAGGAATGGATGCCATCCAGAGGGACCTGGACAGGCTTGAGGGGTGGACCTGTGCAAACCTCATGAAACTCAACCAGGTCAAGTGCAAAGTCCTGCACATAGATTGGGGTAATCCCAAGCACAGATACTTGGCAGAGAATGGCTGGAGGGAAGCTCTGAGGAGAGGACTTGGATGTGCTGGTGGATGAGAAGCTCAGCATGAGCTGGCAATGTGTATTTGCAGTCCAGAAAGCCAACTGTATCCTGGGATACATCAAAAGAATTGTGATCAGCAGATCAAGCAAGGTGAGTCTCCTCCTCTACTCTGCTCTCATAAGATGTCACCTGCAAGTTCTGTGTCCAGCTCTGGAGCCCCCAAAGTAATAGTGATATGTATCTGTTGAAGTAACTCCAGAGGAGGGTCATGAAGATGATCAGAGGTCTGGAGTACCTCTCCTTTGAAGACTGGCTTAGACAGTGTGGGTTGTTCAGCCCAGAGAAGGGAAGGTTCGGGGAGACCTTATAGCAGCCTACCAGTACCTAAAGGGGGCCTAGATGAGAGTTGGGGAGGGACTGTTTATCAGGGAAAGGAGTGATAGGATGAGCAGTAGAGGTTTCAAATTGGAAGAAGGGAGATTTAGATGTCATATTAGAAAGAAATTCTTTACTATGAGGGCAGTGAGACACTGAAACTGGTCATCCTGAAAAGTTGTGGATGCTCCATCCCTGGAGGTGTTCAAGGCGACTGAGCAACCTGGTCTAGTGGGAGGTGTCCCTGTCCATGACTGTGGGGTTGAAACGAGATGATCCTTACGGTCCCTTCCAACCAAAACCATTCTAGATTCTATGATTCATTACCCATGTTCCCAACTAAACAATGGGACAAGACATCAATATGCACCAATGTCCCTGATCTCCCAGGATCTCCCATAAAGGAGGAAAGGAAACCAAACCTGGAAGAAAATGACAACATTTTCTGATCTGATCAGGAGCTCAGGACTCCATGCACTGTAAAACATGTCTTCCCTGTAACCTGGACATCACTGATGCTATCAGGCAACTAAATGTATTATTTAAAATAATTTCAATAACTGTAGTCTAGGAAGAACTGAAACTTTTTAATTTCCAAGCATAATGAAACATAACAACACTCAGCAATGTAGATCTCACATCAAATTAAAAAAGCTCTACTGTTTTTTAAAAAATATGGAAATTTTTTAAAAAAATTGAAATAAAAAATGGAAAGATAAATAAAATAAATAAATAAATAAATAAAAAATGGAAATACATGTACAAGCTGAATTCATAAGCTAACTGAACCTTTCAAGATCAGATCACATGACGGAGACTCTTCTTTAGCAGCATTAACAACACCTTTTATTTTTATTTATATAAGAGGTTTGTGAGGTTTTTAAGCTACAGCTTCTGGAGACTTGTGTTCCTGTCAGAATCTTACCTATCATTAAAAGGATTAAGTTTCTAGCCTTCTCTGATACAGAGGAAAGCCTGAATATTAGATGCACACTCTAAATTGCAGAACCCAGAGGCAGAATAGCACTGTATTATTTTTAAAAGTAACCAAAAGAAAATGCACAGCATTCAATCCAATTTCATTATATTTGATGCTCAGCAGGTGGCTTGAAAGCCTGGAGATAACAACAGTCCTGAACTGTGGTCTATCCATACTCCATTATCTGACTCATCATGGATTTTCAGTCTAGCAAACAGCGTGATTTCTTTTCAATGCTCCAGAAAAATGTCACTAAAAAATATCTTCCCATGAAAAATATCTCCCTATCCATGGAAGTATTCCCCATTCCTGGAAGTATTTAAGGCCAGGCTGGATGGGGCTTTGAGCAACCTGCCCTGGTGGGAGGTGTCCCTGCCGATGGCAGGGGGGTTGGAACTCAATGATCTTCAAGGTCCCTTCCAACTCCAACCATTCTACGATTCTATGATTCTATGATTTGGCTTGGAGTTGTGTTCTCCAAGAAAAAAGAGGAGAAAATTAACACTGTAAAATATACTATGCAGCTGATTTCTCCCTTTCTGACTATATCATGTAATTCAAGCCCTCACTTCCTGTCTTCCCCTGTGGTGGACAAATCTCATGCAGGTGCTTGTCTTCTTTTAAATAACAATATTCTGAATTTTAGTTTATAAAAATTTAAAATAACTGATTAAAAACTCTCATAGTCTGATTTTAGCTGAGCACAAGTGCCATTACCGCTTAGTATACCTGTTGGTATACTAAGTCCTGTATCTAGGGCAGTGATGAGCATATGTGAATTAATTACACAGAAAAGATGCTCATGGTCATTTACTGCAGTGAGACTATACATTATTAATGAGGTTGATATGCAGATGAATCACAGAGCACATATGAACTCTTTGCCAAAAACTTGATGCAAATCAACATCTGGCTCAGTCATGGGAAAAGAGGCAGTCTCTTCTGTCTGAAAGTGAACAGTCAGATTAAAAAACAGAAAAAAAAAGAAACAAACATATATTTCCAATCTGTCCTATAAGAAAGTCAGCCTTGAGAAGCAAAAAATTATGATGTTAAGGCTTTAACTATGTGAAACTTAAAGAAAGTTATTAAAAAAAAAAAAGTATTACATTATGGCCTGCTGGAAATGTGGAAGCTACCAAAGTTGAAAAACCCAGTTGTGCTTCCAAAGATGGCTAGTCACTTGAATCCTGAGTAAAAAACTTTACAGCTGATGCAAGACATGTGGAAGAAAAAAAAAAAAAAAAAAGAGAATAACTAGGCACCCTTGCTGTAAGGAGTTAATTGGAGTTCATTTATTTGAGGCATTCAGTGATTTCCAGCCTCTCTCTGTTTTTCTCAAGAACCAGATATTTGTCAGCTCCAAACCCTCAAAGAGCTTGTTTTTTCACAATAGGGTTCCTTTTCATCTCACTTCTACTTAAACTGTTTGCACAAATGTTTTGTCAACTCCTGAGCTTGATTATGGTTCTGAGTGGACATTTAACTTTCATCAATAGTGTTAGACAAAAATACATAGTATTTTCTTCTCAGATTCCCCACAGGTTTCAATTATGCCCTTCTCCTTTACTGGGAAGACAAATAAGAGACCTGAGCTCTGCTGCAATGAATGGTCATCTATTGATGGACTAGTAAGTGTCTAGACAGTTGTCTGTCATCTGTATTGCATTGAAACAGAGACAAGATATAGCTTGTATCAGTAGATGTAAAGTAGCTCATTTAACTTGTTCTTGACTGTTTTGAAGAGAAAAGTGAAACATGAAGAGACATCTTTTTTCCATGTTAAATGTGTTAACTCTAACATGCCTCCTGTATATGAAAAGCTTACTTTTAAGTTTAAAATGCAGCACTAAGGGTAAGGAATGTATTGTGATAATGTTGTCAATAAGCATCTATTGCAGTATTTGCGTTGTTTTTTTTTTATTCTAAACTTCTGTTTTCAGATGTAGTTTCAGAAAAGTTTCTATTTATGACTTCAAAGACATGTGACCTTGATATAAACTTTAAAGAATACTTCTTGGAAAATATTTGATATTCTAGAAGCAAAACTCAAATTATGAAGGTAGAAAATAATTTAGAATTATATAATTTCTTTTGAAAAGTCATTTTAATAATAGTTTCTTTCTCTAAAAATATCACTGCTCTGAGCTGTGTCCTGCCTCATATGTCAAGATTGCATGAAAAAGTGCAAATGTGATAAAAAAAGACAGCGTCAAATAGAGTGGCTTTGCCAACAGTACTACACTATTACTTTCAGATATAATGCAAATAGATTTTAAGGTAAATTATCTATTTCACGTAACCATGGCTATTGTTCTAGTCTATAGATAGAAGTAACTTTCACTTGGTAAATGACACTCGGTGTTCATGCTCCTGGTGCTACTAAATTAAATAAGTTCCTGGGTTATACAGACTGTTAGCCTTTAGTGTTGCAGGCCTACAGATAAACTAAAACCAAAATAATTTTCTTCCCAATAACACCAACTCAGCAAAACTAAATGCTTAAGATAGTTAGACACCTTACAAATATGAACTGGGGCAGCTAATTTTTCTGTAGGCTTCATTAACACATTTTAAATATGCGGAGTGAAACACAACATATCCGATTAGGTAACTTACTCGCAGAAAAATTTTCATTTATACTGCTTTCTAGAGAAATATCTTAAAGACTGAATGCTAAGAGTTTATGTGATGACACAAGATTATAACTCAAACGACTGAATGGACTAGAAAACATTGGTACATAGCTGCAGCAGACAAGCTACATTGATTCTACAGATGGTGAAGCATTTAAGTACCATCTCAGCATCATAATTTTTTTTTTCTACTAGCACTTCCACAAGAATACTATTGGCACAACAGAAATGAACAGACCTTGATGAAAAATAGCTGACAAATGCCACTTCAAAATGGATGGAAGAAATTTCCTGTACAGGTAAATCCAGACCCCAACACTTCACCTCTGCCTTATATTTCAAATGAACATTTAATGTTTATTAGCTATAGCAATCATTTAAAAATTGAAAGCTAGCAGTTAAAATTCCAATAATCTATCCAGGAAATACACTGAATGCATTCATCTGAGCAAATTAATCTGCTTCTGTAAAAATCTACTTTTTTCCTCTGTTACAGGAAATTTGCACCATGCTTAATCTAAACATAAACATTTCCTGTTATATAGTGATGTTACAACTTTGGAGGGCCACAAAGATGATTAGAGGTATGGAGCACCTCTCCTGTGAGGACAGGCTGAGAGAGCTGGGTCTGTTCAGCCTGGAGAAGAGAAGGCTCCAGGGAGACCTCCTAGCAGCCTTCCAGTATCTGAAGGGAGCCTACAGGAGAGCTGGAGAGGGACTCTTTGTTAGGAAGTATAGTGATTGGACAAGGGGTAGGGGCTTTAAATTAGAAGAGGGGAGATTTAGATTGGATATTAGGAAGAAATTCTTTCCTGTGAGGGTGTTGAGGCACTGGAACAGATTGCCCAGAGAAGTTGTGGGCATCTGTGGAAGTGTTTAAGGCCAGGCTTGATGGGGCTTTGAGCAACCTGGTCTAGTGGGAGGTGTCCCTGCCCATGGCAGGAGGTTTGGAACTTGATGTCCCTTCCATCTCTAACCATTCCATGATGCTATGCTTCTATGATATTATAAAATTTTCAATGCCATAAACGAAAGGTAGGTTATTAGCATACTTTACAAAAAATTAATTCCTTGCAATGTGGTGATTTTTTTAAAAAAATCAATCTAAAGTAGAAAAGTTTACCTTTTTAACCCCTTAATTTGACAGGTAATCACAAGATTAAAGACTTCTCAGAGCATGGTAGCTTTCCATTGTAAGAAAGCAGAGAAAAAAAACTTATAAAATGTAGAGAGTGATGGCAACAGGAATTAATTAAGTCTTGTGGGTATTATACTGCTTGCAGATGGACCTTTCTTTCTGCGTATATTCTTTTTGTAGGATCACCCAAACTCACAAATTTTATTGGTTATATATGTTTATGATTTAGGAATTCACATTTTTCTCTGGTAATGTTTTTACCTTACTCATTTAAAGTGTACAATCTTATCTGATTAGCTGCACAGCTATCTGATATCATCACCTCACCTATAGTTTTGCCAGTGGCTAGTTTTGTTTAATATCTTCTCCCTCTATGACTAATCAAAGTCATAACTCTAAGTCTAATCAAAGCATCTCTTAAATTATTACAGTTCTTGGCATAAGCATATCTACATACAGTTAATATTTTTAAGCACTATATTGTGCTGTCTTTTGACAACTGCCTTGGAAAAAAAATAACATTATTCACTCACTTTCAGAACAGAGTTTTAATTTTAATTGATTGCTGCAAACTATAGGTAAAGAGAATAAAAAGACAAAAAGTATGCTGCTGTTTTTCTGCCTTGAATCTAGCTATTGCACGCTTTTTTGAGCATCTGCAATATGCTTTATATTAAACAGTCTATACAAATAGAGTTATCTTTGTTAAATAAGTTCTTAATCTTGAGGTCATTGTTTTCATCAAATGGAATGTAATTCAAGGAATTCATCAGCTTAAATTCCTTGTCAAAAAATCATAGGCACTAATCCTCATCACACTTTTCTTGAACTCAAGGATGTGAACAACCTCACTGAAGTCAAGTGTCAAGTATACAGGACCACACGTCCATGTTTTGGTGTTTTCGAAACTGAGATGTTGTTTTGGTGGAAGATTTCCCTCCTGTTATTTTAAGCATACATATAATTTATTTTAAGAATACAGTGAGATGACTTCTGTGAATCCAATTTATTTGAAAGTATTTGAAACACTACTTTAATAAAACAAAGTTAATTATGGGACATCTTTAAACTCATTGTTTTATCTCCAAGGCTTTTACATTTGCTTTGCTTTGAACCCATGAATGAATAATTTCTGATGCGAAAAATTAATTTCAGAAAAGGAGAAAAAAATAAATCCAAAGTAGAAAGATTTGCCTTAACCCCTTAATTTGACATGTAATCACAAGATTACTTAGAGCATAGCAACTTTCCATAATAGGAAGCAGAATCTTGTAATGGTGCTGGCTTGACATTCTTCTCCATGGTTTAGTCTTTTATGACATATCTGGAACAAGATCTCTGTTCCTGCATTTCCAGGTTTGAACTCTTCAAATTAGTTTGATAGAGAACATTTTAGCTGATGATCTACATTACTCTTTGTTCCAATTCAGAGGAAAGACATTTAAGCTATTAGAACCAAAACCATGAACCTGAATACCTTGGAAATTTTAGGGTAGAATGTCCAGATATCATCACCCTTGCCTGTAAGCAAGACTTGATCCAAAAGCATAATGGAGAGGAAAGGGGAATCCTGGCTATATTAGAGAGAACTTCCATGAGAATCACTGTACTGAAAACTTGTTTGGCTTATAAAAAAACCTTTTGAGAACAAGAATCTTTTGGGAACTTCAGAATCCCTCCAAGTTTTCCTGGGAAAGCAGAAGCATGAGAAGCTCAGTCTAGCAATGGAAAGCATGAACATGGCAATATTTTATACATTTCAAGGAAAGAATAGGCAGAAGGCAGTAAAAAGATAACTTTGTTCCCAACATGAGTAGATAGAGCAAGAAAGACCTGTCTTCCTCTGCTTGCTAAGACCTACACACTATAGATTCTGTAATGAAAAAAAAAATACAAAAAGAGACTTTCAATATCCTCTTAAAAATTAAGGTTTAAAGAAATATCCATTTGCTATCATCTCTCAGATTTATAGCAGTTCAGAATGAATCACTTTCTTTAGAATATCAGTGTAAATCTTTACTTGTGATTACAAAAGGGACCTGCTGTTCTATTTTTTGCATTTGTTTAGTAGTGCCTCCACATTGGCTCCGAACTTGTACACATTACCTACTGTGTTAATTTTTGAAGATAATTTTATTTTAGAATAAATAAATGTACTTCTTTAGTCTCCCAAACAGTGCTTAAAAATTGAAAACTGGGGAAAAAAAAGTAAAGTCTAGGAGAAGACTGAAGTCAATGGTATCATATGAAAAAGTCACATATACATCTGTGCATCTAGCACTGGAAACACCTACCTCAATGACTCTGTAACTATTACCTGCACAAATGGATCACTGCAGTCTGTTTTCATGAACTATCACTCTATATTAAGAATACATGTGATATATATACAATATAGGCACATACACCTACATATGTATTTTTATATGTGCATGCAAAAAAAGTGTGAGACTAGGCATGGCATTCAAAGCAATGTCAAATGGAACTAAATACCTGTTTTGGCAACTGCATTCATCTTACGTTTCCGCCAGGTAACTGTTAGCTTATGGCTAATGTAAATTATAATAACCTAGATAAAATATTTGGGTTTTATTAGTAATCTAGAAATCTAACCTGTACTGCAGCCATTGTTGTACTAAAATGAGTGCTAAAGACTAGAATTAGAATGAGGAATTGGAGTCTTCTTGTCAGAAAAACTTCAAAAGTCAAGTTGCTTATCTGTAGCATCCTGATATAAAATGACAGCAGTAGAGACAAACCCAACTTCTCACAGTACTGTTTTACAAATGTTTTCTGCTTCACATTATTTCTAGTCATTTTATGACAGTTTCCCTTAGTGTATTGATGCCACACTGCATGGGAGAGGACATTTTCTTATCTGGACAGGGGTTGGAATACTCCATACTTTAGTCAAAGACTGTGAGTGACAGTAAAAGGAAGAAGAACTGTGCTACAGATGTTCATTCTTATTATCTCAGTTTTCTTTAATTTGTTCTACTCTTTCTGGTTCTACTCTTTCTTAAAAGCAAAGGTATATAGATGGAGGTATGTTTGAGGAGCTTCATTCAATGTAGGAATCATTGATGTATATGCCCACCAGAAAAATTTTGTTTCAAACAGATATTTTTTTTTTTTCAGAATGTTCTGTATATTTTAATCAGCATGTTAATGTTCTTACCTTCCCAAACTGCACATTATCTATGCAAGCATCTCCTGACCATGTAATGAAGTTAATACCAGCATCCTTAAGGTATAGGAACTGCAAAAAGCATCTTACATAGAAAAAGCTATTGAGATCAGGATGTACAAAAAAAAGAGTACCTGTCAGGAAATTATTTATTATCTGTCTACTGTGAACAGATATTCAGAGCACAGTAAGTTGGGTATCATCAGATTCATAATGTAGTTGAATGCTGCATTTAGCAGATTCTAAAACTGGATTTGCCAAGAATGCACAATTTAACATCCCTTAATGGTGAAAGCAGTATAATTGAATTTAGGAACAACTAGACTGACAAGTCAGTGGATGGAAACTCTTTATTATGTTTGGAATAGGTTTGCAAGGTAGAAGAAGGAGGAATATGGGATTTTCTATGATAATGGTGCAGTGGTCTGCAATCTACACCCTTCTAATCCTTTCAGATACAGATTGGGAGGGGATGGCAAGGGCAATTCAATTTTACTTTTAAATAAATGTAATTTTCTGTCAGAAATTATGTTCTGGCAAGCTGAACACCTAGAAACAGGGAAAACAATAAACAGAAATTACTCTAGTGGCATTCAAAAAACAAAGTTTTACGAAGCTAAGAAAAGAACATATGTGGTTTCCTGGCTGGATTAGTCTTCTGTGGACTGTGGCAGATGAGAAAAGCTTCCCAAGTGAGGTGTCAGAGGGTATGCTTGAAGCCTGAGAGCCATTTGGAGAAGTCTTAAATGTTGCAAGTCTCTGGGAGCATAGCTTAAAGAGATAGTGGATTTGGCCTGGAACCTGGCCAAACGTATTAATGTTTCTGCATTACATCCTGCCCCAGTCTTCTTCTTCTTGCTCCAGTGATTAAATTTTCCTCTTCTATGTTTGTACAGTTGTTTCTGGAGCTGTGTCCTACCTGCATCACTAAAATAATACAGGATAAAACCAACTTATTTTGGGGAGGTAATTCTTCGCAGTAGCTATTCTCCAATTAAACTTCCCTTTTTCCCTTTAGAAATAGGCAAGGGATTGGGGACGATATGATTGTGGTTCTGGGTTAATTTGTAATTTATGCTGCCTGGAGAGGTCTCTGTATATTTGAGTGATGCTATGTTCTACACAGGCCTGTACATACTACATACAATTCTTTGTATGTAGTGTCATCATGGGAAATGCAAAAGAAACGAGAACTGAAGTTGTAATTTACAACTGTGAGCCCTGCTTGTTGTGGTAACATGTTTACGTGAGAGAAGAGAAAGACATGTCTTGGCTTCCACAGAATCTGTTAAGAGCATCACTGGGATTTCTTAGTTGGAATTTAAGAGATTCCAGGTTCAGTTTCCAATACTGCTTTTCCTTTAGGTGCGTATTTTTCCCTTCCTTTCCTCACTGAAAGTCCAGGATGATCTCAAAAAGTTCTACATAGCAAGCTAAAAGATGATGGAATAAATTTGTAGATCTGTGATTAGGATGAAATAATTATTTTTCCAGAATATCTCTTCAATATGACACCAAGAGTCTGCTGTGATTTAGGCAGGAAAAAGTAGTGCACATACAAGAGAAATATTTGTAATCAACATATGAATGTTGTTACATGTATTTGCTGCTCTTTTCCAGTTCCTTAAATATAAAAGATGGCTCCTTTTAACATTCTCTTAAAATTTCAGCAAAATCACCTTTGACAATCCAATCTGTTAATTGTATCATATTTGATAATGGAGGTGCAAGAACAAATATGGTGTAAGATTCCGCTTGCATTTATGACTTTGGAAATAGAGAAGTAGCAGCAAGCTGATGAAGAAGAAACAAAGGATTTATGACATCTGTGTCATAACTTTGCAATACGCAGACTGTAACCACTTTTTCAAGTATAAATTACCTATATTAAAAGAACGGCCAAATAAAGGCAGAGAAGTATAATTCTAATCAATTTATCAATTAAGGTACTCAATCACTCCTTACACGAAAAAGAAAGTTACAAACCTTCAGCTGTCACTACTGTCTTTTTCTCTGAGTGGGCAGAACAACCAGAACTCTAACTTTTGTATTTCACTTTTTGCATTTGAACAGTTTCCTACAATTGGGAAAAAGAGTGACTGGACTATAAACTGTGAGTTAGCAAACTTAAAAAAAAGAGAGAGACTTGCCCTGACCTGTATAAAACCAAACTTCAATGAGGATCTAAAAACTGAGCATGTAGACTTTTAGAAATCAAAGTGTTTTACTGCAGTTTGCAAGTTGCACATAGTCACTCACCTGAACTCACCATGCAGAGAAAAATTGCATCTTAAAGCCCATTAGTTAAATGTAGACACCTGTACCTCTCTTTACACTGAAGACTAGTATGAACTGATTATAACGCCAAATGTTAAATAACTTATTTAAGAGGAAGTAAATTCAAAGTTAAGTTGTTTGTTTATTAAGTTACTTTTCATAGATACATACATAGATATTTTTCCTTTGATATTTTGTTCTTCCAAAGGCAGTGAAGGGCAAGGTCTTTTCTCTATGTGCTGAAACTAGGCTAAGTCTAAAAATGTCAAAAATAGTATTTGCCAGGGTAGTCTACTAACTGATGCTGATTATGATAATGCATGTGATTCATAACAGGATTACGTCTTTTGATTTAAATAAAATAACTCATCTGCCACTGAAGATATATATATCTTCATATATATATAAATATTTATATTTATAAAATATAAATATTTTATTTATTCTGAAGGTCAACATTTAAGTGGTTTTAAACATATCTGTTTCTTCAGTGTGCTTCTTGGAGTTTACTGTACTGCTTATTTCTTGACCTAGTTTTTTTCCCAATTGTTTTAATGCTTTGGACAAAGCATAATATAACTTTTGTATTCCAGTCTAAAGGCTAGCAAGGAGTACTACTTCCAACAAAAAATTGCCTCAGCTTTCACTTATGGTCAATATTATTCAGAGATTCTGTCTTATTTAAAAATAAAAATATTGTTTCATTAGCCTCTAGTTAAAATTGACCATACAAATGAAATACAGATGACAGCATAGAACCTTCTACAACAGAGCCTTTTTGAAGGCCCAGCCTAAAATTGTGGGTGGTATTTCCCAGAGAAAGCAAAGAGCATCACTTGGACTTGTCACTTTCTGCTATAAGTAGGACAAAATCCTCAAACAAATGACAAAACCTTTGACCTTTTGAACTTATTTTCTGTAACATGAATGCATATACATGAATACATGCATTATATATATTGCAGGTGTATGTGCATATATGACACATGAAATAATAAAAAAAAAAAACAACAGTTATTAAATATTCTAAAGAAACATCAAATATCAGAATGTATTCAACACACAATATACTGCTGGAAGATGATAACATGGTGCCCCTGCTGCATGAATTTATACAGTAAATCAAGAAAAGATATAAATATATATTCAAGACAATGCTATGCCTTAAAGAGTTTTACTAGAAGTTTGTTACAAAGCTGAACAGTTCAATGTAATTTTGGCTGTATCTGAAAATTAACATCTTTTTAAAAAACATGCAATTATTAAAAAAAAAAATAATTTTTTTTAAAAATATGCATTTTTTCTCATGAATTTTTATTCAGCTTGTTTCTATGGGAATTGATACCATGAGTCATACTGCCTCTGTCTGGAAGGTAGTGTGGAATGGCTTCTAAAAATATAACTGTTCTTTCTACATAATCACCACATGATATTAACCACATGATAGGAAAAAAGAAAATATATTAGTTTTTCTTATTTTTTCTCTTAAAAATGCCTTAAAAGAGAAAGAATCTTCACAGTGCATTCTCTTTGAATGAAGTGCTCTTCTTAATTGCCTGCATCGTGCAGGCATTTAATTATACAAATAATGATTAAGCAAATCATCTTAGTCCATGGATATGATTATCATTGTCATATCAGTGTGATATAATGGCTTAAATTTCTGGCAATAAAAATTTCTTTTCCCTCTTTATGAATTAAAAAAAAAAGCATAGACATTAACTGAAAGCTTTTTGATGCCTGAGTTCCTTAGTGTCTGTGAAGAGATCTTTTGGGACAGACTTTGCCTCCCTTGGTGCAAAAACAATGCTGTAAATTAGTAGCTGCATAAATGTGAGTTATTCCAGGGTCTGACATGCAGCTGGAGAGCTTGACCTATAGAAGGAAAACCAAATTGTACTGAGTTCAAAATGAGAATCACTTGGAAGACCAGAAACTGATGAGAACAAGAAATGATGGAAACCTCTAGGTAAAAAGTGAGGTGAAGAAAATAGTGCTAATGGCATAGTATGAATCCTTTAGTTCACATAATCTGATGGCAGAAATACTTCCACAAAGAAGGAGAGACAGGTTAAGAAAATTCATGAACTGCAAACATCCACAAAATTCAGATTTTAATGGTTGATCTTAACCAGCTGGACTACAGATTCAAATAAATTTTAATTTAGGAACATTCTGAAATGTAAGTGGCATATTGTTTTTCTCTATTATTCAAATATTCGGGGTTTGGATAAAAATGATAGATTAATCTTGACTGCATTTTAGTTCTGTTACAATCCATAATAATCCAGCCTCTTCACATCAGATGGTAGTCACCAAGGTTATTTCTTGCTTTGGTATTCTCCCCACATTCTTATTTTTCTCTTAAAATACTTTTCATGTTCCTGACTATTATTCATATATAATTATTATTATTTCAGATCTGAGTAGTTTCTATAATATGCTGGCTGTTGTGACATTTAAATTTTTTGACAATGCATTGGAAAAAAATAAAAATCCATTCACTTGCCGGTTAACCTAACAGAAACCTATCAGTTTACCCCTACAGCAGGGGTACACTACAAACTATAATAGATTTCTTCCTTCTTAAAAGGTGTTTATAGAAGAGATGGAGGCAGAACTCAGACATGTATGGTGAAAGGACAAGAGGCAATGGTCACTAGCAAAAAGGGAAGGTCTAACTGGACACGAGGAAAAACCCTGTACAGTGAGGTTAGTGAAGCCTGGGAACAGATCTCTAAAAATGCTGTGGAATGACAGTTCTTGCAGAATTTTAAAACAACCTGATGTAACTTCAAAGTTGGCCTTCCTTGGAGATAGTGATTGAAATTGATGACCTCCAGAGGTTCCTTCCAACCCTTTACACACACAATAAGCTCAATAAGTGAGTGAGTCATCTTCTCATTAAGTGCTAGCTACTGTGGGATTTTTTGGTTCTCACTTGTCTTGAATTTATGATCTGGGCTGTCTGGGTGAACACACACTGAAAAACAGGGGTTAAAGCAAATGGCTACAGATGTACCTGAGTTCTCAATCTATCTAATGATTTTTAAAATGTGTATTAAGGTTAAGAAATAGCAAGGTAAGAAGAATCTAGCATCTCCCTATACTGTACATTCTGTTCAGAAAAGAATTCTTTTAAGCATAGTTAGCATAGCTGTTGGTGCTCAGGCACATGGACAAAAACCTAAGAACTGGCAAAAACCAAAGAAAATTACTGTATTGAAAAAAATGAGCATGTCACTGTATGAGTACTTCTCTGCAGCCCAGTAGTAATTTTGATAATGATAATACTGCATACTAGTCAGACAACCAGTGCCCTGATTTTTACATTTGCAATCTGAACCTGAGAAGCATGCACAAAAGGGTACTATAAGAAATTAGAATTTAGGCTGCAATACTGCTTTGTGCTGTCAGACAAATGATGAGTACATTTATTATAAAAAGAACTAGGATAGTCTTTTAGATGAAATGGATTAAGTCTTCTTAGGGCATGCACACAATTAATTTATAATCACAGTGTTTTGGAAATGGAACTGAAACTACTGAAACTGAAAAGAATAGCTTCCATATCATTGCCATGCTGCTTTGGAAGGATAAGAGAAACTGGAAAAAAACAAGGGGTCCTTGCTGAAAGCTGCATGCACCATAGAGTCAGTGTCTACAGCAATAACTCAGCTGGGGTTCAAGCTGTATAATATTGCCATCCCTATTTTTAAATCTCTAGCACACTCTCTGGCACAGATATGACTTGGGTGAACTAGAAGAACTTTTCAGAGAATCCAGAGCAAGGCTTGGGAGTCACTTTGGGCCAGGATCCATTTCCACTAAGCAGTTTAGATGTGACCTATCTCTTTTGTAGGATCAAATGTACATATTTGAGCTGTGCTTTACCAGTCAGCCAGAGTGTGGTCCCTTGCCCACATCATATACTAGCAGAAAAGCTAGCCAGGGAAACTGAAGTACATTTTTTATTTAAAAATAATAAAATATTCCTAAGCCAGTTACTTTCCTCAACAAATCTAACAAATATTAAGGAAAACTTAATGAGAAAATATTTCCAGTTGTTTACTTAAATCATATATTTGATTATTTTCTTGCAATAGATCTTGAAAATTACTGGAATTTCTTGCTGGAGAAAAAAATGGGGTATTTTTTGGTTGCTTTGTTTTGTTCTGTAATGACTGATGAGGCGTCTGGAGAACAATCCTTATGACTAGTGGCTGAACAAACTGGCATTGTTTAGCCTAGAGTAAAGGAAGCTGACGGGAGACCTTATCACTCTCTACAGCTACCTGAAAGAAGATTGTAAAGAGGTAGGAGTCTGTCTCTTCTCCCAAGGAACAGGCAATAGGACAAGAGAAAACAGAATCAAGTTGCACCAGGGAAGGTTTAGATTGGATATTATGAATAGTTTTTAAACTGAAAGAGTTATTAAGCATTGGAATGAGAAGTGGTTGAGTCACAAAGATGGGTAGACAGTGCTTAGAAATATGGTTTAGCAATGTTTTTTGTCAGTGTTAGGTTGAGATTTGGAGTAGGTGATCTGAAAGATCCCTTCCAACCTAGGCAATTCTATGATTCTATGAATGAAAAAGCCTAACAGCTATAAAAGTATTGTTATTGTAAGATAACTAAGCAAACAATCAAAATGCCCCCAAAACAGAATTCTTTCCTAACAAAGAGGTAAATTGCTGTAACTCCATTATGAAGCCTGAGGATACTGCTGTCAGTTCCATGACGACCATGAGGGAAAGGTTAAGGAAGCGGAAGAAACTCACAATTTGCTGGCAGTCCAGGATGAGATAAATCAGTAGCCATGAGCTTCACAATTTAGTAACTCATTTAATGAAACAAGTATTTAAAATAAAGAATACATGGGAGGTTTGAGAGAAATATTCATATCCCAATAAAGCAGGAATTCTAGTACAGGTTAGCAATGGCATTTATAGATTAGAAACATATTAACATAACTTCCTCAGAATCTCTCATTGATTTTGGTGAGTGCACTGTCAAAAAATCTGGCCTATTCTACAGTACATAATACACAATTTATTGGCAACCATTTTAACCTTTGCTCCTCTGCCCCTCCCCAGTACCATCACTTTTTAAATTCCAGAATCATATAATTTATATTTCATCACCTAAGAAATTGTAACACAGAGAATGAAGTGCTCAGTGTTAACTGCAGTGCTAAGAATTGCCTTACACTAGATAAGAGGTTCCTGTAAATTGATAGTCTTTAGCTGACAGTAGCCGTTATCAGATAAGCCTTTAGAGGAGTGTCTCCAACTTTTTGTGAAGAAAAATACCAATGTACTTTTATACCACTGGCAACATCATACTTTCCTCTCCCTGTCAACCTCATTTTTAACTTTCTTATCTCCAGCAGCCACAAGCAATAGTCTGAGATTTTATACTCTTCTCTAAAGCATCAACCCTTGTCTTAATGCTGCAGAAAATATAAAACTCTGTTAGGCCTTTTCTTGAGCCAGTGTCCCTTGACTTCACTTTTACCAGTAAGACTTGAATCTTGGTTTAAAAAGTAGCATTTTGGAAGAATGATCATTTGATTAAAAAAAAAAAAAAGATTGAAGTAGAGTGCTATAGAGAACCTAAGCAACCCTAAACAACACAGACTACTGTGTGCTTAGCACAGGTTTTAATGTTAACACTGGAAGGCAAGAGGCAATGTGATTAGAGGAAGAGTAGTCACAGAGGAACTAACTAAATGTAGAAATATTTACAGAAAATAAAACACCAATTAAAATAATATATGGAAGTGGCAAAACTTATACAGAATAAATAATAATATTATTTATTACATAATACAGAAGAAAAGACAGCAAAACATCATAGAACTTCTAGCAGTGTTTTAAAGATTTTTTTTCAAAGGGGGGTAATTATTAGCAAATAATTAGCAAATTAGCAAATTGTGGGCAAAGATAACCTTTATATTAATTGAACAAGGGGTTTATACACATACCAAATATTTTGTCTACACTTGCTTCTTTCATTTAACTGTATGGTGGTATTTTGGTTGCATTTCACTCAGATTTGATCCTACTTTCCATGATTTAAAGCTGCTTAATTTCAGCTAACACATTGCAATTTGGCTACCAAAAGATCAGAAAAAAATTAAATTGTCAAACTCCACAGCCACTGCAATAATAAAATGGTTTCTATATTTTTCTGTACAATTTCTTGGCTGCAACCTCAAAAATGAAAGTTAGAATTTAATTGCAATTTTATTTCAAAGTTCTTACCATAATTATTTTTTCAGTATATAAGAACTACTAGGACACTAAATAACGATTTTTTTTTCCCTGTACAAGTATATGAGCATAAGACTGAGAGGAAACAGCTGGACTAGAGAACTGAACTCACTACTTCAGTTATGAAACTGTCCAACAGCATTTTAAGCTATAAATAGGCCACAGAGCTACTATCCTGCAATTGGCTACTCATTATAGGTCTCAAATGTCCTGCAAATATTTTCAAACTAATTTAGATTTTCAGGGTAAAACAATTCTAAGGTACACAACAGCCATCTTAGAGAAGGTAAGCAAAATAAATAACATACCTTGGCAAGGACAAAAGATGAACACAGTCCAGAAAAACAAAAGAGGATGTCATGCAACACATCAGCAAGAAAAAAAAAAAATAATTAGTGGCCAAGAATACCACATACCTGCACCCCTAAGTGCAGCACAAAATACAGTTATTTTTGAAACAGTATTGAATATGATAATCTTAGTACCAAAAGCAGTCTAACCAAGGCAACATGGGGTCTATCCTGAATTATTGTGCTCTGATCACAAGTGAGACTGCTTCCAGAACTTGAGCGAGTCAAAATTATTTCAGGTGTCGCTACAGTGCAGCTGGCACCACCAACAATTCTGGAGTTCCTTGCTTCAAGACGTAACACATAAACTATATAAAAACACAATGAAAAGTACACAAAAACTAAAAATTAAAAACTACATAAGCTACAGTCTTCTGAATTGTTGCATTCAACTAAAAATATATTACCTGAAGAATCAGCCTTCCATTTAATAATTAGTTTGCTAAAATTTACCTTTACTCCAGATGAGAGAAATCACTGAATGATAGAATGGTTGATGTTGAAAAGGATCCCTGGAGGTTGTCTGGTCTAACTCCCCAGATCAAGCAGGGTCTCTTAGAACCAATTTCACAGGATCAGGTCTAGGTGGCTTTTCAATACCTTTACTGAGGGAGACTGCACAACCTCCCTGAGCAACCTGTGCCAGTGCTCAGTCACCCTCACAGTTCTTCACTGTGAAAATTACTTCTTCAGTGTTGCCCAATGTTCAGACAGGACCTCCTGTGTTTCAGTTTGTGCCATTGCCTCTAGTCCTGTCACTGGGCACCACTGAAAAGAGCCTGGCCCTGTCTTCGTTGCACCCTTCCTTCAGGCATTTATATAAATTGATAAGATGCCCCTTCAGGCTTCTTTTCTCTGGACTGAATAGCTCCAGCTCTTTCAGCCCCATCCTCATAGGAGAGATACTCCAGTCCCTCAATTGTCTTGGTATCCCCTCACTGAACTAGGTACTCTGATCTAGAACAAGTGTGTTCTCTGGAAGTAGTGCAACTGTGAGGTGCTGTAGATGATCAGCAAGATGAGGGTTGCTTGGGCAAGAGAAGGGCTTTTTCTGTACATATTAAACACTCAGAATACCTTTTATTCTCTCTTCTCTCCCACCTTCTACCTTCATATTTATAGAGAACTTTCATATATGTATATGTGAGTTTTCATGCATGTATGCATGTACACACGTCCATATGAGTGCACACATCTTTCTCGCTTCCTCCTCCATTAATATCTCATACAATGCAATGTCACATAAACAGTAACGCTACTGATGGATGAATAAATAGGTATCCAATTATGGAAAGCAATTATTCTTTTAAAGTGCCTCTAAAAACTTTAGCTTTGGCATTACAAATGTATTCAAGCTGTAGCAGTACCTTGTATAGTCATCTCTATAGTCGGTAAAGATGGCAAAGCTGTACTCTGAAAACTCTCCCCCTCAGGACAGGGAAACCTTTAAATACAAATGTTGTTTACTTGAGAGGGAAATCTTTCATACAATGATTACACCTCTGTACATGTAGAGCAGCTTATTCCAGTGAGGCCCCATAATGATTAGGCCTTTGTGCACTATAGCAATACAGATACATATTTTTTATAGGAAACACTGTATTGAAATTACTTACATTAATGAAAAGATGTTAAAGCACCTTTTGGAAAATGAATTGTATGTAAATTAATCACATGGCTTGGGATACCCTTGGGACATTCTACAACTACTTTCTATGTACAGCTGGAACTAAGCAACCCTAAAGTGGGCATTCATTCGTCGCCCTGAAACACAATCAAGACATCTTTGTGCACTGTGCACATCCCTGGAAATCCTGAGAAAAATTATGTGAGCTCATAAGGGATTAAAGAAACACACAGGTGCCCTGAAGTAGCTCTTAACTATGTGTCCTCTTCTGTATGCTGTAATCTGTCCAGCTGCAGGACCTGAGACAACAACGATTAAGCCTTTCCTCAACAGGCAGAAATGGAAATCCTTCCCACTCCTTTCTTAAATGTTCTCTCTTCAACCCTTTTGGAAAACTGGCAAATAGATAGGGCTTGCAGCATATCCTGAAGGTCAGTGGTGAAAAGGGAGAAAAAAAGTGAAGCTAGGCATAAAACCAGCTGAACAGGACTGACATCTTGCCATTATTATCTATTTCCTCAAGAAGTAAATGAGGTCATGCCTAACTGCATTTATATCAAGCAGCCCAAAAGAACAGCTCAAAAATCCCTTTAGGATTGCCAAGGTCCTAAATGGTCGTTATCTTACATAGGACAAATGAAGGGACTTTTATTGAGGGACTAGGAGAATCTTTAGTTAAGGTGAAGTATAAATATTGTATTTCAGTCTTTATACTTGTTTGATTCCAAATTGGAGCACAAGTAAAATGGGTAGATTAAAAGAAGAAAAGAAATAGATTCTTCCATAGGAACCGGCATGTTTCTGAAGCTTAATGTTTTTATCACTGAAACCCTCCAAATAAACTATATTGATTTCTTAAACCAAACAGAGAAGAAAAATGGCTTCTGTTTAATGATGTCCTAATTAATTCTGAAAATGTTATTCTTGTGTTCCTGTGGAGTTAATTACAAATCAGTTTAGTATAATTAGATATTAATATCCTCAGCAATATTTTCTAATACCTCTTAAGTTAACAGTATCATTGCATGACAGAGATGTTTCATCTCTGTAGGCCAGAGCCAGCAATCTTGCAAGAAACAGTTGATGACATGTTGAGGAAATGTCATTGCAGAATCTGGCCTTAACATTTAATAATTTAAGGACAAAACAGGATTCATGCACACTGCTTTTCAGAGCTATCTGAAGAATTCAGGTGCATGTAAAATCATTCCAATCTTTTTTTTCCAAAATCAGAACATCATATGAATTTTCATCTCAGCCTTTATAAACACATGGCAAAATATAAACTGCAGGTTGATGTTATCTGAAGAAAGATTACTGATCAGTAACTAGAGTCCATTGAGATGTGTGATTGACAGGCAGGCTTGTCCCAGCCCTTATGACCCTCTCTGCAGGCATACTGCCACGTAAGGTAATGCATGGTCACCAGCACTTCAGTTTCCTATCAAATGCAGAATGTAAGAGAAAAATTCTGAGGGGAACTCTGAAGTGTGGGAGGAAGATTATGAGACATTAACCAACACATGAACATGTACTGTGACATAGCAGGTCACTACTATGTCCTCTGTCCTCTCTGCCTTTTGGACACCACTCTGTTCAGACTCTGAAATTCACAGGAGTACTTCTCATACATTCGGTAATTATGGAGTTTCTGACTCTTCATTTAAGTCACAACTACAGGATCAATTTAGCAAGTGCTGCATCAGATGTATGTACCACACACATAATGCAAGGTTAAGATATAGACATAGTGCCAAGACTGCTAGACAAACAGCAGTCTTCAAAGCATTTCCCAGGAAAGCCATAGGCATAGCTTGGAGTACAAAGAGATACCTAACTATTGTTTTCTTATTATATGTTTCATTACAGACAGTCCATACTTGTATGAAAATTAAATAGACATTGAGAATCACTTAATCTTGAGGGTGTGAAAAGCAGTCTCAGCTAAAGAAGTTTCATGAAAAAACAGGTATATTGATATCTTGCTTAATGTGGAACTCAAAAATCAAGATTGGTATTTCTGTCATCTTTCTAGCAGCCATAACTGCTGCTAAAGGATAGCTTCAGTGAGAAAAGTAACAACAAACAAGTGCCAGCAACAAAAAAAAAGGGAGATGCTGAGAGTTCTGGGAGCAGAATCTGCAGGAGAATGGAGTTGCTATTGGGGTAATAAGAGACTTTGAGACTTGAGGATACAAATTATAACTAGAGGCTCGTGACAGGTGGGTGTATGGAATTTAATCAAAGTGAAAAAAATCTTTAGTGTTTAGTGTTTAGTTTACCACTAACTTAAGGGTGGTAGTAAAGCACTTTGTGGAAAGATAAGGCAAAGAACATGGCTTATTTAGGCAGGCAGAGTACAACTCTTGATGAATCTAATAGAGACCTTTCTGCAAGAGACCAACATTTCCCATTAGTAAGATCCTTTTATATACCTACATCTGTACTGTTCTATAGAACAAAATTAATTTGAATAGTGAAGTTGCCTGCATTGGAAGGTGTGGGATATAAAGTTGAGTCCCTTGATTCTTCATTGATTGTCAAGGGCTCGGATCCAAAGATTCTTTTGGCTACACAGGATCACCAAAGCCATTTGCAGACATACTGGACCAGGGTCTTTAGGCCCAGAGTATCACAGGAAAATTAGACTTGTCTGCTTCATCACAAAGCTAAGAACACATCTGATGGAGACTGTAAGCACTGTTAGGTTTGAATAGCCAGTGGAGTCTGAGAAACTCTCAGGCTTTTTTCAAGTGCTGTTTTTTAGGGCTTTACAGCCTGTCCTTATAAATCTGTTGTTTGATGACAGGGTACACTGTACACTGGAGATGAGAAACCTGGGCAAAAAAAAAAAAAAAAAAGCTGTAGTACTGGATAAGAAAAAGAGCAGAGGACCAAAACAAAACAAAACAAAACAAAACAAAAAAACAGAAGGGAAGAAGAATAGTGAAGGACTTTTGTAACAAGAATTTTTACGTGGAAAAACAACTCTGCTACAAAATATTTTTGGGTCTCCACAAGGACCAATCTTGCAGAACTCTGGTTCAATTATGTGGTTGATAGGATCTGTTATGGCACTTGGTGTACTTGGCTTAACTTGTTCAGGGTGGAAGCTCAAGGAAGTGAGGGATGTCCTACACATACCACAAAGTTAAAAACTAAAATTTTACATTTGAGTTACAAGGCAAATGAGCAACCTCTCTTTGAATGCATATATGAACTTTCACTACAGAATAACAGAATTTTTCATAGCTCTATGCCAAAAAATAATAATGAAATATGATTAAATATCAGTATCTTAAATTTTCATTCTAAATCATATAGAAAGTCTCCAGATTACTTTACAGTAGTATTATCAATGATCCAATAAAATCATAAAAACCTTTATCCAATTTACAAAGCGTGGAAAAATTGAGGCAAGCACCAAGGCAAGCACAAATTTTAATTATCTCAGGAAGACAGAAATGTCATTGATCTGAAACCCAACGAAGAGGCAAAGAATCATAAGTGCTTATCATTCTTATTCCCTTAGCTGTTATAATAGAAAAAGTATGTGTATGCGTGTTCAAATACATATGAAGACAGAAGTATGTAAGTACAGCAGTTAGATAGATGACTTACTGTTTAGACAAACACTAATAAGAATGTAAGCAATCACTATTACCACCATGGAAAAAGAGAGTACATATGTACTTAAAGCATACAACATATAAGAAAATAAAATATTTGAGTATTTATATGTAAGTGTAACTCCAAGGAAAGATTCAAATGAGCAATTACAACCCCCAGCTTTGTAGTTTGATGTTAATCTCTTTAGATAAAAGCACTCAGAATAACAGAATTTAAATGGAAAAGAAATCTGCTAGAGTAATTTAGACTTACTTCTTATGCAATATATTTCTAGTTCATAAATTTTGCATAGGAAGGAAATACTTTTCTCTACTATGTAAGCAAATAGTATCAAGCCCAAGATCTTGGGTCATAGTTTTAGAAATAAATTCTATTAAAGGTAAAGATTCCAAGTGATGAATTTACTAATTTGTTCATTAAACTATCACAGTGATTAATTACTCTCACTCTAAGAAGGTATGATTTATTACTAGTTTCACTTTACTTAACCTCTATCATCAGACATTAGACCTCATGCTTCATTCATGCAGCTCTATCTACCATGACCAAATTTCTGCTCATCTTCTGTAATTTTTAACAATATTTTTTTCATTTGCTATATATTCTTTTCCCATGGTTAAAGGTCTTGTACAAAGATTTCTGAAGCTAAAATAGCCATCATCAGCTTCTTTCCTGCAATGCAATTTAAATATTATGCACTTCACATTGCCTAGCATTGCTGTGCATTTCTGAAAATCTTTTGTTTCACCATCAGCTTATCTCCAGAAAAAGTGATGTGGTACTTTTGTATGCAGGCATTTCAGAGCATTCAGATAAAAACAAAAGTAAGGCAACTGAGAATATAATTTTCTTTTTTTCTTTTACATTATGTTACAAGACATAAGAGCAAAATTTCTGCAAGGTCTAGGAAAAATATTTACCGTCTATATTCAAAACTGTTTCTGAGTTTTCTTCACTCTTTTTTACACTGATGTATGTCTGCTAGTGTCCGTGGCATCTGTTCTGATTTACACCAGATCAAAAGCTACAATAACCTCAGTATTTCCATATTTTTACAGATTTATACATAATTTATTCTACTACATTTAATATAATTAAGCATAGACTCAAAGTACTGTCCGAGACCCTACCTTGAATGTATTCTATGATATAAAAGTTTGAGCAAGAAATTTGCTCAGAGCATTTTTTCTGCCACTAAGTTCAATATAAATATTAATATTATGCTATCTATATTCATAGAATTTAATTTTTAGCTCATTTTTATCACTACCTTGCAGATAGGCAGGTTTTAAACGGGACTATTTTAGCCTTGTAAAATCCCTGTGCTGTTTATCTTAATGTATTTTATGATGTTTTTGTCACCATTTCAGAAAGATTTTCAGAGGTCGAACTATTACATATTTTCTTGCATCAGTGCTTTTACAGCTTAGCTACAGCTATATCAACAGTTTCATATATGTTTAGAAAATTAAATTTAACCTGTTCCTACTTGAAAAAGGATATTCTTATCATCAGAGAGAATGGAATGAAAATCAAGATAATGATTTATAACCTTTCTAGCTTTTAAATAAAAAGTCACAAAGGATAATTTTTCAGGAAAGTGGGGAGCTTCTTCATATTCAATTACTTTTACATTACTATTTTTCAGCCAAGCTGTTAATTGTCTCTTTGTCAAAGAAGTAACAGAAATTTTGTCCAGTTTGTTAAATAGTTTAGGTTTATACAATCAGAGGGACATCTAAACTATAAACTATGGATTTAGGGGATTTTAAAATACAATTCCAATTTCATGGATGGAACTTTGATTTTATTTCAGTGTGTTCTTGCAAGTAGAAATGCCAGTATTTTCAGAGATAGCTGCCCATGACTACCCAAAACATACTAAGGAGTATGCTGGAGCCAAACTCATTTTGATGCCAGAAACACTGCCCAAAAATTAACACTTAAGAGTGTCAAGTTGGACATTGAGAAAAAAAAAAAAAAAAGCCCCCACATTAAAATCTTTGGAACTGATTCCAAAATGGAACTGATTCCAAAATTTGGAGCTGGTTCCAAAATGACTGTGGAACTTCTGCTTTGAGTTATCTCCAAGAATCAGGTAGACAAAGCCAGAACTGATTCTGATTTGATTGAGTGCAGGGGTGCTCCTGCTTTGAACAGGTTGATAAATTAGATGATCTTTAGAGGTCCCTTCTAATCAGCTTCTCTATGATACAGTGATTCTCCAGTTCTATATTGCCCGAGTATACTTGGATTGTACTAAGTGCCTACCTATAGCTCACCAGGCATAACTAAATGTTGTATCATCCTCTCCCTCTCTTAAATACAAGGTATGTGAACTTGGAAATGGACCTATAAAGGAGAAACAGGAGGACAAATAAAAGACTTTGCCAAGAAGACAGCAGTGATTCTTCCAATGCATTAGATGCTGCCATACAAATGCAGAAAAAATATGAGCAGGAAATCTTAAGAAATTATAAGAATGATGGACATAATACCTTAGCAGAAAGAACAGATGCTTATAAAAATTATGTGTTTAGAATATAAGTAAATAAGAGATTAATTGTTGAGAGACTGAAAAAAAGTAGTTGAATGGGTGGATATAAAACTGATGGGATAACTATATGCACTAAGTATTATTCACATGGAAGGAAATATTAAAGAGGTCTTGATGCACTCCAAATTAGGCCTGCTTTTTAAAATATTTTCATTAACAGCATTGATGATGGAAAAGTGATGTTTATTAAGACACCATGTTACACCATGTGTGTAGAGATACACTGGAAAGTAAGATTAGCATTCAAAAGTATATTGAAAAATTGGAGGAATTCTTAAAAAGAATATAATTCAAAAGAGAATGCAAGATGATCTACGTGGGGAAAAAACAACTATGTCGCCACAAGCAGAGAAAAAATGGCTAAATAGATCTGCTGAATAAAAAGTATCATGCTGTTGTGAAGAATATGTACATCATACTGAGTTGTTTAGACTGGAATATATCTTGCACATCTTATGAAATCATCCCATTGATAGTCTCAAGATGGGTAAGGCCTGAAATGCAGTACTGTGTTCAGTTTGAGGCACCATGATTCAAAAAAGAAACATATCTCAGATAAAGGATGAGAATGACAATGATCAGAAGAATCTGGCAGTCTGAAAAAACTGAATGTGCTCAGCTGCAGGAAGAAGAGGATAGCAGTTCTCAAGGATGTAAAAAATTCTTAGCAAGAGGAGGAAATATTTTTCCTGTGTCCATAGCTGATAGAAGAAGTAACTGATATAACAATAAGAAACTGAGTGTTCAAGCTAAAAAATAGTAAGAACTTCCTGGTGATAGGGGTAGTGAAGCAGTGGAATATATTGTCAATGGATGCTTAAACAGGATTGTGGTGGTGGTGTCATTAAAGACAGGCTCAGGAACCACCTGTCAATCATGAGAGTCGTAGCAGATTCTAGCCTGGAGTAGAGAAGTAGATTAGATGGTTTTGCAGGGACTCTTCCAGTCCTTATATTATGAATATATAATGTTCATTTGTTTATTGTTTTAGTTTGGGGGATTTTTTTTTTCCTCAGGGACAAAACCCTGAAGAATTCAAAGGCTTTTTTCCCCCAAAGCTTTATTCTTAAAGTTTGCAGGTAGGCTGAAACTGTGAACTGAATTCTTCAGCTGTAACTAAAAATGACTTCCCAGAGCATGACTTCCCACAACTATCAGAGCATTTAAGAAATTCAAGTTACTTATGTAGAGGAAATAAAAACTTAACTTCTAAAATTATTTTTTTAACTTGGTACAGAGCTAAGAATGTTTCCTGTTGGAAATAGTAAAAAGCACACAAATTATCCCTGCAATCCTTCAGCTATCCCTGCCTGCATTCTTCTTCTCTTCTCCAAGGACTTACAGTGCTTTGGAACAAACTTTCAAATGTCTGAACAATTTAAAATGTAATTGTAATACACTTGGTGATACATTCTGCAAGATGACAATATATGAATGTTGACAGAGAAGAAAAATTGAAGAAAAGTTGCGTTACCAAAAAAAACCATGTCAAATCGTATATGTCTTGAAATTAGTGTCTGGAAGGAACTGAAATGTTCTATTGCATGGGTTAACAATGGTCAGGCAAAATGCCTATATTGGAATGCTTCAGGCACACTAGTATACAGGAACTGAAATTTTCACTAAATAATTTATGCTAAAATATGTATTTTCTGACATTAGATTTCACTGCTTGCAAAGAATTGACCTGATTTATATAATTTTCTTATTCTTAGGATCTGACTCTAAAAACAACCTTGCTTAATAATATGTTTTTAGAGAACTTTCCATTGTGTATGTCAAGTGAAGTTGCATCCTAGCATGCAACTGATCCTTTTCATCAATCAGTAACCATAGACATAAGTATTAAAGGATGTATACCCAGACAAATTACAGAATTATCACTGTCATTTGACACAGTAAATATATATATAAAATTCAAAATTCTGTTTCCTAAGTTAATTTGTGAACACTTCAAATGAGGGAACAGGGAGAACAGACTAGATTTTACTCCAAGATTTTCAGAAACTCAGCAGCAATTATTATTTGACTAGATTAGACAGGATAGAGTAGGGAAAGAAAAGTTCAACCTGAGTGATCAAAACCACTTTTAAAATTTATCAGTCTGTCATTGCAGAACTTTATTTAAAACAATGTTCATAATAAGCATTCTTCCCAGTCTAGTTTTCATGAGGTAAAAAGCTAATCATGCCTAATATCTAGCATTTCTGTGGTAGATCCAACCTATAGATACTAAATCACTGTAGCAAACATTTTTCAAATTTATTTTTGTTCTTTAAAGATGAGAAAATGAAACATTTAGTAGTACCAATCAGTGAAAAAGGCAGAAATTGAAACAGCTTCCTTGCTATTAAACCAATACATAGGATGATATGTACTAAACAGTTTTCCAGGAAACTGAACAGCCCACATATTATTAAAATATGTTTTTAAAGAATATAGAAAGTGAAAATTCAGGTTACTGGGTATTACAAAAGGAAGAGCTTCATCTTTTCATCTGACTCATTGGTATAAGGTACATAGGCAAAGGATTGACACAGACAAGCTAGCAGCACATAAGGTAGATTATGCTTCAACTCTGCTTGGTAACTAGTGATAAGTTGATGGATGATAATATCTGTCTGTTCTCAGATTCACAATTTAATTATGCTTTTGATACAGTTAGAATAGCTGAAAACCTGAGAAAGAATTCTAAGGAATAAGAAACATTAATGTTTAGATATTATCATTAAAAAATCTTAAAGATCTTTAAAGATCTTAAAAAAAATAAAAATTAGGTCAGCTTCAGATTTCAGTATTGTATATAAATACTGATAACCCTTGCATATTCATGCCCTATTTGAAGTAAAACAAAACAAAACAAAAGCCAAAAAAATTTTCACCAAGCCAACCAAGAAAAAAGTATTGAGAAAAACAATTGGAATAAAACCACAGCAGTGTGAAAAAGCTTAGAAGTCTGTCAATACTCTAAAACACTTTTCTCCGTTGATCTTCAAAGAGCACATATAACATCTTCGCTCAATTGCTTGTGTATTTTGTCTGGGTTGAAAAGGTCTGATTGCCATGGTGTCAAAGTGTACAACTTTTTCAAGTATAAAAGTCAGTAACCAGTTCTGTTGAATGAAATCTTTGTCAATATAGTTAAAAGGTCGGTGCAATTTTATCTAGAGTATAGGATAAGGTTGACCCTCGGGAGAAATGCTTTGTTGCTTTATAGGCTGCAAAACCATAGTCTTTTGACACATTAATTCTTTTCTCAACCTTTTATCTGAAAAGAGATTGGTGGATGTTATAAAAATAAGGCATTACTATGATGCAGTGTTATGTGCCCTTTGTGTTAGGAAAGTTCAGTACCATCACTTATATTTTGATTGACTAGTTAACTTTCAGTTGGATGCTGTCCTTTCCTTATCATCACTATTTCAATCATCCTTATTAAAATAAAATTGTCAGACATAAAGAGGTAGAAGAGTAGCTTGAAAGAAGAGTTTCCATTTCAAATGCTTGTAGCAATCTGTGGAATGAATTTAACAAAATAAAGTTTTCAGTCATATTTAACATATAAACTGTCCTATAGGCCCTAGAAGACCAAGGTTTCTGTGTGAAGTTCTGCACAAAACAATTATAACTTTCCCCTGCATGAAAAAAACCCACATTCAATGGAGGCTGCAGTCACTTTTCTTAACTAGGTTGCTGTCAAATTGCCTACATACAAAAAATATGACTAGCTTTAGGTAGCTATGTCTGAAAACACTTGCCTAAAGTGGTCTTATAAATAATAGGCAAGTAAAGAAGACTGTATTAGATCTGTAAGTACTCCTTCCTCTTCCAGAAGGGCTGATTAATTTTCCAGCACACAGCTGAAGGCAGGGGGGTGTAGATATAATACATGTATACCTGTAAGTACCCACAGAGGTTTACAATTGCATTTCAAAGATTTTAGTCTATGTCATATGAAACACAGAATTTTAAATAACTAAATGAAGTTTAAAAAATTATTTTTTTTTTTCAACATGGCCAGTTTCTAGATCAGTCCTCAGACTACCCATTTGCAGTATCTAGATTAATTAACTTAATGCCAGTCAAGGAAAAGTTTATAAATTATATGTTCTAACAGTGAATTATTTTTAAAAGTAAAGGACTTAAGGTTCTAAAGGTTTTATTGGTTTTGAGAGCATTTTGTAATTAAAGAAAGGGTGGGATACGTTAACACATTAAGAGTGTACACTGCTCAGAACTGTTAATGAGAAACTAGCCACACAGCTGCTATTACTGTTAAGGGACTTTTAATGTTCCATTCTCCATGCACTAAGTGAAAGATACAACTGCAAAGACTTGTTTAAAGAAGGTGCTGCCAAATTGCAAACTGCAGAACAAGATAATATTTTTTGAGATGATATGTGTGTTCTTATCTCATGTATTATTACTTGAATGAACTTTAGTGAAGCTGTGTATGTTTCACTCTTCCTTACAATTCTTGTCAAGTTCTCAGGTCATCTCAGATTTTAATTTACTATCTGGAAATCACTGCTGTATTTAAAAGGCCTTTATGGACATTTTTTCTAGATTACTTTTACTGTGTGAATACAAAGGAGAGATTCTTTCTCACTGGCAAGCTGAGATACCACAGTGCTTACTTTAGGCACCTGAACTCCTTCTCCTTGTTCTACAAATGCTCTACAAAAGACAAGATGCTAGATAATAGCTACCCTCTTAAATTCACCGAGGTAGTATCTACTCTGATTTATGGATTCAACCCATAATGTGTTTCTCATCTCTTATTTGTTCACTGTGAAGATTAAGGTCCTACTAATATTGGAGAAATTGAGTAGCCAGATTAGGCAAACTAAAGCCCAGACAGAATTAAATCCGACCAAGGACATCAAGGACAACAAGAAAAAATTCTACAGATATATCAGTGATAAAGGCAAGACATGGGAATATGTGGGCACTCTCCAGAAGGAGACAGGAGACATGGTCACCCAGGCTATGGAGCAAGCTGAGGTACTGAATGACTTTTTGCCTTGGTCTTCACCTGCAAGGACTCTAACCACACCGCCCAAGTTGCAGAAGGCAAAAAAAGGGACTATGAGAATGAAGAACCACCAGCTGCAGGAGAAGATCATGTTTGAGACCATTTGAAGAATCTGAGCGTACATAAGCTCATGGGACCTGATGAAATCCATCCACAGGTCCGAAGGGAGCTGGTGGATGAAGTTGTTATAGGAGGGAAGAACTATTTTTCATCCAAGATTTAGGTTTTGGTTTTTTACCTATGCAACATTTAATTTTGCATTTTCTCCCCAAAAATCATACTGTATTGCTTATTATTTTCACAGCTATGCTCAGAGTGCAGCCATAAGTCCAGCTCATCATGGATTTTTGCAGTGTGTGTTAATGATAGCTATAACAGTTCTATGGCTGTAATTTCTCTGGTGCCACAAAGTAGTAACTGTTGGCAAACACTGAAGTTTATATGAAAATGTGTTTGTCTTAGAGATTTACATTAACTATAGATCTCACTCATCCTAAATACAGAAATCTCATAATCTTGTATTTTGAAGTATATTGAGATATATATGTGCAATCATCCCTTTAAAAAAAAAAAAAATATTATTTGTTCAGCAGTTGGATATAAACTATCCAAATTAAGTCAAATCTTTTCACTGAAACATTTTCGTAGCGGCTAAATGAGGTGGCCTAACTATATAGATTCTATGCAAGAGACTGCCAAACAATGCCTTTAAAGAACTCAGTGCTGCTGGAAAAAAGCATGCTTAGGCTATGACTACCATCTCAGCAAAGAAAGGGTGATTTGCTGACTTTACGCAGGGTTTTTTTCTCATAAAAGCTGCTTAACTGGGTCACTATATCTTCTTAATTTACTTGCCCAAAGGCAATTTGAAAAATTGGCTGAACTTTATCTGTCAAATTCACAGAGTGAATAATTTCTTAGAAACTATTGAAATTCATGGGCAAATCGATGTACCTCTGAGAGCTCTGGCACTGAGCATAACTTTAGAAATAGGGTACGCACTTTTCATAGAAGATATCTCATTGCCACATTGCATCATGTTTTTCCAGGTTTTTTTCCCTTTACAATTATTCCTAATAATTTAACCACGGCCATTTAGTCAGTGGTGTCATTGTGGCAGCAAGCTAACTCCCAAATCAATATGAGCCTTTCTGTACATTTTTATGAGAGTGGGATCAGACCACAGGAGCAAACATGATGAACAGGCCCTTAGGCCAGCTGTCACACCATCAGAAATATGTAACTTCACAAAGACCTCCGTTTCCTAAAAGTACAGCTGCCAGGGACAATTTATTTTTTTCTTTCCTCCACAGCACACAAAGGTACAAAAGCAGGATATATTACTAACTTCATACTGGTGATGTTACCAACAAATGCAGTCATGCTTGAAGATAAGAACAGAGATCTGCACGAGGCCTGCAGTTATTGTCAGAAGTAAAATCTTAAGCCAAAGGATATTAGTTTTAATGACACTAAAGAATTCCTGGTTTAAAGGTAAAGTATACTGGCGTACACATAATTAAAGCTGTAGTGATTAACCTACCTGAAAAAATTATGGTATAATATTATTTTTGTGCATATGCATAAAAAACAATAAAATCAATGATTCCCCATGCATTTGACAAGAATAAAATGGTTCAGAAATTCATGTTCCCTGAATTTTAGTTAGGAGTTTGCACCTTCCAAGTTTTTCAGATGGAGGCATTTTGGTTTGGATCTGAGGGATTTTTGAATTCTGTAGAATTCAGGATAACTCATGAATATGCTGTTCAAATATAGATGCATGTATATATGCACTAAAATCTTCTTCTTTGAAAAAAATATATTTTTTTTTCTTTTGTGTGGCAAAGTTTCTTTTAAAATTAGGAGAATAAGCTTCACATTATATTGTCATATGTTGTATATTCATATATTTATATCTTGTCTTATTTAAAAAGGAAAACTTGAGAGAAACCAAGGATTGCTGGCATGATGTTTAAAGGGGAGCAAAGGATCCAAGGACACCACCTTCAAATAGTCATAATCAAGCATGTTAGAGGCCTATGAAGCTGCTTGCACTTAAAATGTGCCATGTGGATGTTTCCTAAATCAGACAGATACCCTACCTATAACATTTTCACATTAAAAGGAAGTTACTTTTTCTGCATGTCTACCTGTCTCCAGGTAGACATTTGCTTTAAAAAAGTGCATTTAAAAGTGCATTTGCTTTACCTTATCAGAAGAAAAACATTATCTTTGTCTGCTATGAATATGAATGAAAAGATCTACAGTCTCTCTTGGTTTTCCTTCAGTGATATCTTAGATGTGGTGGAGAAAGGAAGAAGAAATGCAAAAATGTCCAGGCAACTGATAGGCAGACAAAACACTTGTAGGCAGCAACTGCTGTCCTCTTCCTGGTGCTACACTCGTGATGTTTTAATTTCCCCTTTTGGTAGGAATGCTTTACTGTTTTACCACTGTTTCTTCTCCGTTGTAATACATAACTAAGGATCAGGAAAAACCCATCTCCTACTGAACTGATCTTCCTCATTATAAAATAGACACTTGATAACTGTGGGTGTTGCTTTAAATTATTTTTTTTTATTTCCAAGTTTGTTTCCGTATGGAGCTGTGTCAGTTATTCTGACAGTTCTTCTTTCTGGTGTTACACAACAAAGCTAGAGGGAACATTTTTATCTTGCTTTAGTTTTGCTATTCCATACATAATCTATACATGTCTTTAAAATTTATTTTATTTTAATCCTGAGTGCTTCTTCAAGCAACTTGTAGAGCTTCATCATAGTATGATGTACAAATTGTTAAAAAAAGAATAATATACAGTGGAGTAAATAAATGTACCAGCTCATTCTTAGAATCACAATGGTAATTAAACAAGGGAGATAAAGCAAGAAAAATAAATTTCAGATCAAATGTAATTGCCTAGGCAACATATGATTCTGATCATGTCATCCAGTCATTGTCTTCCTCAATGTAAAGTGATACAATCCTAAGATATCCTTGTAGGAGGGTTTACAGCTACATCAGATGTTTTTTCCACTTGTTAAATCTATATAGAAAAGTCTGAATTACAGATTTAGAAACATTAAGCAGTTGTGGAAACAAGTGAAAACAGCGCAATGCTATTGTCAAAATTAATGACACTGAGTCACCAAATTAAAGAACTCTTTATGTTTTACATATTATTATTGCACTTCATTGTGTTTCTACCTGTATCAATATGCTGAAAAACTAAATACAAATATAGAGTATGATAAATAAGTAATATCTTTCCCAGGATATTTTATTTGAACTATTTACACTCCAGCACAGAGTGCAAAAAACTATAGTAATAACAAGCATTTAAAGCTCTTTTCTAAAAAAACTGCACATATACTAGAAAACAAAGTTCCATTTAGATCACAATAACAAACTGAAATTTGAACATATCAGCCTTTTTAATATCATATGTTGGCTTTCCTAATTTACTTTTCAGATTAATATTTTTGTGTTGCTAAGAAGAAGCTGCTTTATCTGTGTGCTGTGATTTATTAATCACTTTATTCAAAATGCAATGGAATCAGTCATCAACTACTTGTGAGAATACAGGCCGTGCTTACTCCAGTACCTAGGCATTTTCACATAAAATGTTCATATGTGCATAAAAAATAACTGAGAAAGGAGAAGAAAAAGCCTGAAGCTTTCTCCCATGATAAGGACAAACATGTAAATTGTTTTAGTGTTCTGACTGGTAAAACTGAAGCCACATTTTTCAGCTTCCTTTTGGTCCTTGTTTATACACAACAGTCACCATTTGAACAGTGATCAAAATCCTTCATCTCTCCCCCTCTCCATCTCACTCCATCTCTCCATTTTTGCAGCATCCTACATGTCTGAGGTTTATTGCTTAGCTGGCTGCAAACAAAAGGGCACAAGTATGTCTTAACAATAAAAGCATTTGCTGAGAAAGTGGATAACTGTCAGTGGGATCAATTCAGCTTAATTTTCTGCCCTTCCCTAAGAACAATGCAAAAGTTACAGAAAAGACATAGATCTACAGCTGGTAGAGTATACAAGCACTCTTTTTATTATCTCTTCATAGACATATAGTGCTCTGGCAGTCTTCCAAACATATATATAATACATAGAAACATTTTTCATGTGAAGTAAGAGATGTTTGCTGGCACAAATTTCAGACTTAGTTGGCTGCCTTTTAGATCAGCAACTAAAGCTCAGCCCCTGTGCTACCATCACGGATAAAGTGGTCTTTGTTACTCTGGCAGAGCTGAAAGGAAGACTTGAAACTTACTCTTTTCTCTCCCTGGCTTTGCTTTGATTGGAACTCTGTAGTTAGACTTTTTTTTTTTTTTTTCATTCTTGATATTTTATTTTCTAAATCATGATGCCATCATGAACAAGTTATGCTATCCAGAGGAACTTGGACAGACTTAAGAGGTGGGCTAGTGCAAATTGCATTGAGGTTCAACCAAGCCAAGTGCAGGGTCCTGCACCTGGGATGTGGCAATCCTAAAGGCACAAATACAGGTTGGGCAGAGAGTGGCTGGAGAGCAGCCCTGAGGAGAAAGACTTGGGAGTGTTCATGGATGAGGAGCTCAACATCAGCATGCAGTGTGCACTGGCAGCCCAGAAAGCCAAACATGAGTCACATGGATTATTAGTGACTTTAATCATGTTTTCTATTGTCTTTTTGTATGAATAATTCTTAAGTCTAATTACTCCCTAATCTAATATAAATGACAATGGTTATCCCTGGAGTCCTCCAAATGATATGGTAATTGGCTCTGTCTATTAGAAAAGTACCATAGGCAAAGAGTGGTTCTAGGTACCAATAGTGACAAATGTGGAGGTCAACTGCATAAACATATGCTCAGTTCTACAACTGATATGACTTTAATTGATGCTTGCTGTTACAGCAAACTGGAATCAAAAGTAGATTGTACTAATCACATTAGATTCACTTATTGTTACCTGGGCCATTGTGAAGAGCAGTCTATGGATGCCATACTGTTGCAAACAGTCATCTCTATCTGGACTGCAAAACCAGCCCTTCCTAGTGCTGCCTGTTTCCCATTTTGGACTAAAATGAATGCGCAGTCCCAGTTCAGGGCTAGTAAAGGAAATGCATCAAATTATGTGTTAGGCCATTGAAATATAATCACCCCAGATAATAAAGAAGTCTCAGCTGAGGAGAGCTGGTTTATTAGTGCAGAGGTTGCCTGGTAACAGGTGTTTGGCAGGTGCCTTTTATCATTCAATGAAAGCTGATCAGATGAAAGATGATCAGGGTGTCACACTGAAGAAAATTGGATCATTATAAAAGAACAGCAGTTTGCCTTTATGACTCAAGTTGAGGGATCTAATACAGCAAGTGTCTACTGAGATAAGTAAGTCTTTTATTATTTCTCCCCCTCAGCGTAGAGGGAGGAAAATCTTTTTATAGCATCTTGAAGGGAAGTGACTGAGCTAGAGTGCTCCAGAACTCTATGCAGGGTCTCTAGGGACTGTCCTGGTGACTTCTGGGCTGCTTTTGGGATTGCACTGAGGCACCTTCCAGTTTTCTGCTGCTCTGTGCTCTCTTCTGCTTTTTTTTTCTCAAGAAAAAGTAATTAGGAGTTTCAAAACTCTGTGCAATACCTAAAATGTTCAATTTGATGATAGAGAGTAACTCAAATGGCTGTGATCTTTACTGTGGAGTGAAGTGTGGGAGATGCTGGGCCATAGTTCATACACCTAAAACTTTGGGTTCCTGCATCCAAAAGATCCAACTTTTATTCTGAAAATATATAGTATATAATAGTCTTGCTCCCAAGAAACTTCCAAGTTATCAGTGAGTAGAACCCCCCAAACCTATTTTATATGTAGCAAAGAAGAGCTGCTCAGTCAGTTGCTATCACAAGGCCCCATGTTCTAGGCTAGGTGGATGCTTTCTACATAGGAAACCTTTTCTCACCTTCCAAAGGCTTCTGCAGTATGGTTTGCATTGTTACACGGCCAAGACCTAAATAGTGGATGCAAATAAGGTGACATTTAGGCAGACTGTTTAGGAAAAATATTTTTTAAAAAAGAGGGGTCAGGAGAGCATAACCTGTTTAGTGATCTGAAATCCTTTGCTACCTGACATTAGCTGACTTAATCATTAATAAGAAGGTAAAACTATATTGCTGTCTCGAAGTACTGCTGTTTAGAGAATTTAGTGATTCCCCAAAACTGTTCAGGACTATGCCAGCAAGTATTCCTGTACCTGGTGATAGAGCTGACCTACACAGCTACATCAACATCACAGCTATTCTGTCTTCCTTCTTGGCTGTATTTCATGAGAAAAAGCCCTAGACAGGTTTTGACAAAAGCAAGTAGCTAAAGCCCTGACTGGAAAACTCAAGTCTGTGAAAGATGGCAGTGTGTTTATTTGGATGACTTTGGCTGTTCCCAAAACTTCTCAGTTCATCTTCTTATTCCTCATTTTCTTCTCCTAGCCATGCTGTCAGACCCCCTCCCTCACACCGTCCATCATTAACTACTTCAACTCACTGAATCCAAGCAAAACTGCCTTTCTTTTCTTGCTGTGTTAGTTTTCTTCCAGGACAGTGAATGAAGTCAGTTCTCAGAGGAGCCTGATGAGCTACGGAGTGGACAGAAAGTGAATGTCAGGAGTGGAGAAAAGACCAGGAGGAAAGGACAATTTCCCTTTTGTCAGAGGTGAGCTGTTTTGACTGCCTTACCTCACATCAGATAAATGTTATTCTGAATATTCTGCTCAACTCCTCAAGCCATGTTTCTGCTATATTTACTCTAAATCCTCCTTAGTCAGTACTGTGTTTTCTATTCAAAAGGCAGGTGCCTGACATCTAAGCATATAACTGCTTCCTTACCAACAAAATACTCTTACTGTAGCTTAAAATGAATGGCAAAAAAAAACCCTCAAAAATTTCTAGAGATACTCACTCAAGGAATTCTGCAGTGATGTTCAAATTTTGAGGAAATAAGTCCTAATCATAGAGATGTCAAAGAAATCTTGTTAGACTTGGAACTTGAGTTGTTGCCCTGAATAGTGATATTTCATATAAGATAGAAAGCAATTTGGCAGGGTTAACAAAAGCCATTAAAGCAAAGGCAATTAAATGAGACAGTTAAAGCTATGCCAACACCCTTTGCAGTAAGAACCACTTACCCCCACACAATACTTTGTGCGAATGTCATGACTGAAAATTAATTTCAAACTTTCTATCCAGCCAATAACTCTTGTGGAAGCTTATTTTTTTTTCTAAAAATGTGACTTTGGCATGGCTTCTATGGTAAAAAGAAAAAAAAATAAGGGTCTTTTCTTCCTGAAAGTATAATTACCCCATCTTCTGCTTCTCACAAGGATTTCAAAGACCCAGTGAGTTATCCTACCTAATTTGAAGTCTCTATCTTACTTAAATTTCAGAAAATTATTGATTTGTCTGTTTTCTGTGAGCCAAAGAAGAGATTGAATTTTATTTGGAATATTCTTCTCATCTTATTCTATCTTTAAAAATCCTTCATTTCAGTGACTGAGTGAGAGTGTGTCTTGTGGGTACTTAGTAAAGTCTGGAGCAGAAATCCTTCTAAATCTGTTTTATTAACATAATAGCTTTACTTGTTCTGGAATTGTTTTTCAGAATTATTACGACACTTGAAAATAGACCACAGTGGGACTGACAAATGCACTTGACAGTCTGAGTTTTTTACTTTGATGCTATATCCAGCACATCTAGAAAAAGTGCTTGCTTGCATCCTTAAGCATCTGACTTTTACATTTTTGTAAACTAGCCTTCTGCTTTAGACTTCAGGTGTATTTTAAGTGTATTTTGCTTCACATGTTTCTTAAGTAGCTAGGCAGTGCTCTGCCCAGTATACGTGCCACAGTATGTTTTATGAATCTATTTCCAAATGGCACAAACAACAGAAACAAGGGAGCTCACATTTACCATAGTTTTTCAGGGGGGGTTGGTCTCCCTTTTTGCTAACTTTAGGCACTGTTTATAGTAAAAAAAATCTAAGAAAATTATGTAAGCAAATTATAGTTGTTATTTTTAACTTGGATATTCCATGACAAAAATGTAGTATAAACAGTCTGCAGAGGACATTTATGTGAATAAACCATTCTTTTTAGTATAGAATGGAAATGAAAACATTTTATTTTTTCATGCCCAAAGCTACAGATTTAGGATCACCTGTTTCTATAAATCTGATATTTAGTGGGTACAGTTGATGAACTGTTCAGTAGAGTGAACTGTTCAACCATTTGTTTTTCCTTAAAGACAAATATCTTTGGAAATCTTTCTGTAGCCAGGTCTGACTCATCATACCCCACAGACACCCCTACCATATCCCATGAATACCAACCTAACAGCTTTTAATACAGCTCCTTAATATGCTGGAAAAACTCTCTGCCAAGTTCTGAAATGCAAGAGAATTAGGGAGGTCATTAATCAAGGACCTCCCTTGTTTGTAAAACTAAGATTCGATACTTGGCTTTGTTTTCAATAGCTGTTTCCAGAAGATGAGCAAAATTACAATTGTCAACAGAAGTTTGTGTGTGTTTATTATGTGCATATCTGTTTGTGTAAAATGTATCACCTGCTGTGTAAAACTGAAGATCAAAGAGCTAAAGTAACAAAGAAAAAGAGATAAGAGACCACTATATGCATAATTAGTGAGCTTACGTCTAGTATACTGTTGCTGCTCTGAGGTCTAATCTGTAGAAGAATATTGTAGAAGAAACTGGGCAGGGTTTAGAGAAATACCACAAGAATTACTTCAGAATTGTAAAATGAAAAGCAGATTAAAGGCTTGAGGAACACCATCTAAAAGATGACTCGATCATGCTCTATAGGAAGGGCAAATAGAAGTCTCTGCAGTCTTTGAAAGTCATGAGAGTCAAATTTTATCTGGAAATGAAGTGCTTACCTAGAATAGAGATTGTAATTTAGCGCCATAAAATGAAGTGGGTCTGTATGATGGGAGATTGTTCAATGAGGATGATGCAAGGGGTTTTTTGTTTGTTTGGGGTTTTTTGTTTGTTTAGTTGGTTTGTTTTGTTTTCTCTAAAGCATACTCTAGCTGAACAGCTAATTATTAGAGTCTATGCAGGAGCAATAGCTAAATACTATTCCTTTTCTCTGCAAAAATTACAGAAAACTTTCTGGTAAAAACCCCATACCTCTGAAGGCAGATGTCACTCAGGTTCTTAATGAAATTCAGTTTTGAATTTTCTCCTCTAAGGCACAGCTCATCTATGGTCCAGCCATCATTTTCAGTATTTAAAAAAAATACCTTGGACTTTGTTTGGGAGATGGAAACAAAACCAGAGGTGTAAAAGATGTTGTCTGAGTAGACAAAGGAGAGTTGAAATAATTCAGAGCCGTTACAGCATATTCCTTCATCTGTTTAATGAAACTTCATCATAATACTGTGCATTTTAGAGCTGCTCCTGTTTTCTACTGGGGGAGATAGCTGCATGTCTGTGATGCATGAAGTAATTAATCTGTGTAGCTTATAAAGTACTTGGGGTTCCTTTGGGAACCACTTCAAAATATAAGGGATTAGTATTTCTTCTGTGTTTAAGTAGTCAAATCTTCTTACTTTCTTATTTAAATCAGTTTTAAAATTCATTTTTGCAGTGAAAATCACAAAAGCTAATTAATTTCAATTAAAAATCTATTGTCTGTACAATATTTTTAATGAAGGCAGGTGACTGGGTAGAAAAATCCTTTGCGTCTCCTGCAATATGTTGTGGGCCAGCTTTCCTTAGCATTTCTATCCATGTGTAGCAGCAAGCAGTTCTTTTGACTGACTCATGATCTAAATATCCTTTTGCTGGGGTCAAAAAAAAAACATTTGGATTTGTCTGTTTTTCTTCTTTGGGTTTTGCTACCAGAATGATAATGAACATATGTGAGGGTTTGTTATGCCCATACTTTCTTTCCCCGTTCCTCCTTGCTCTCCTCCCACTCTTCAAGGTTTCACTTACCATAGGATGCCACAAGTGCCATCTTCTAATCCTTCACCCAAATGTAATTTCAGTAATTCTTACATTGCAGAAGAAAGCTTGTTCAAGACTTTCTGGTTAAGTGCTTTAGTGTGATGGTACTGTGGCTGACATTTGTGTCAGCACCTTCAGTGATTTTAAAGGGGGCAGAAGTGCTTGGTGGGGGGGTGGTGATTAGCATGTCTCCTCAATGTAACTGTAGGGCTGAAGTTGCATTTGGGGCTGGGTATGAGTAGAGGTTGGAATACTACAACGACAATAATTTTCTAGACATGATTATATGATTTTGTGAGATATTGTTCACTTTATTCAGTGAAGTCAGACTGAAAGAAGCTTACTTCTAAACAAAACAACATTCAATAAAATTAAAATGATTAATTCTTTAATTCAGAAATTTGTTGAGATTTAAAAGACTAAGCTTCAGAAAATGCATATTACAGCCTAATAGCTTTTCTGATTGCTAAAAATGCAAGTCACCATGGCTTAGAAAGCAGCTGTAATAGCATGATCTGAAGATGTATTTCTCAGATATAGCCAATAATTTGCATGCTAAGCATCCTACGAACATGAAACCATTTGGTCAATAATCCATATTCTTTAGGATTTATTTCTCTTTTAATGAATACTGAAGCTTCAGTTGTAGGAATGTAGTACGCCTAATGATGTACTCCAAGTCTTTTTAATGGAGGACCATCACGTGTATTACACCAGCATAAAGTGAGTTAATGACAGGGATTTAGCTTTAACTCTGGATTTTCTGGCTTTCTCAGGCTTAAATAAGACCCTTAATGTTACTTTAATGTAGTTTTTGGTGGTATAATTCTTCTTATTTCTGTCCATTGCAGTCCTTTGATACTTTATAAATTACTTATCTCACATTAATAAGGCTTAACATGGAGTATTAACCTCCTATACATTCATAATTAGTTTTTAATGAATTTTACTTTCCTTGTTAGAAAAAGAGGTAGCTAGCTAACTACCACAAATTTAATCTCCATTACTGGAACATAAGACAACCACCCCTGGGGATGCATGTCCTTGAGATTTTCACATTAAACAAGCAGCTTTATCAAGTCAAGGAAACTCAATACATGCATCTCTGCTTATTCTCTCAACTTCGATGGTGTAGTGAGTCCTGATCTATTTACAACTAGTGACACAATAAAAGCTTTAAAAGACTTCTATAATATGTTAATATACTGCAAAAATTTAAAAGGTCAAATTGTTATCCACCAGACAGCCCAATACACTAGAGTAGGAAGGGAAGAAAAGGTAAATTTAGTGCAGTTTCTAATATGTGCTTTAGTTCAACAATAGCAACAGTCATGATATATGCATTGGGAAATATAATTTTCTTTTTTTGACATGATAATCAGACCTTTTCCTGTGAATAGATTTTTATGTGTCTGAATTTTAAGAAATGTATGTATGAGCTGGAATATTTCTTTGTGCATAGTGCAAATATTTGCATGGTGCAAATAACTATTTTGCAAGGGAGTTACTGGAGTACAGGCTACAAAAGATTTTTTTTGTTGTTGTTTTGGCAGTGCTTTAAATAAATATAATTAAATTTACAATTAGCATGTTGGGGTAAGTAAAACAAAAATACATCTTCTCATTATGAACTGCAGCAGTAGCTCAGTAATTAATAACAAAAAAATTTCACCAACAGTACACAGGATGCTGCTGAAGTTCTCAGTGCAGGATCAAGTCAGAGAAGCACAAACCCTCTAAACCTATTGGCTCTATTGGGAGGGTGCTACAAAAAGAATGTTCTTCATGCTGGTTCTTCAATTTCAGGATTTGATTTCTCTGTTGATTTACCAAACCCCAATAATTTTACATTCAGCATATACTACCGGAACTTTTTTTTTTTATTAGTCCCTTGTGCATCTCCTATAGGGTTGAGGAAGAGACTTCTCTGGGAAGTCCACAGTGGAAGGTTCAGTTTCTCACATGCTTGTCTTCTCTGATATTGTTCTACAGACCCATATAAATGTGGTTTAGCTGGGTTCACAACCTTATTAACCTAATTTGTCTCGGCGTTAGCATGCAATAACTTGTACAGTGCAAATTATTAATCTTCTCCATTACAGACTGTCATCAGCCACAACTGACCTCAGCCACTGTGAGACTCTCTTGTTCTCACTTGGTCTGATGGTTCAGGTGAATGGGAGCACTTTCTTCATTACACAGAAAAGCAGCAGCTGTTGGGAAATGTTTTCCCTAAATCCAGCATCAGATGATCAGGGTGTAACAAGCAAGCCAGTGCACTAGGCAGATAGAATTACCCATTCACTCAGCTGCCTTCATCAGCCCCTCAGTTTTTTAGATGGTTAAACCAGCCATATCTACTTCCCAGTTTGAGAGAAATATCACTTTTTCCTCATACAGTTCTGAAGATGTAGCACCTGGACTGTCAAAAAGGCTTTATGCGCTTTACCTTCTGTTCTGAAGGAGCAACTGCTCTCTCCCCTGCCTCTCGTCTCCCACTGACAGGGGTGAAGAAACTGCTGAAGGCATGAAAAGCATTTTAACTCCAGTCTTTAATACTTCTTACTACATTTTCTTAAAAAAACCTCAAAATTCTGCCTCGGAATACTCATGTCTTCTGTTAACAAGAGAAGAAGTAGATCAGCCTATTACAAAGGGGGAAACCAATGAAGTTTTTCAAACTTGCACACTGAAAAGTCTTTCTTCCCATCTTAGTTCTGTGCTGGTAGGGACAGAATTGGTACTGAGATTGGCAATTGGTATTGCCAACTGCAGTAGCAATATCTGCGGCAAAATGTGAACATTTGCAAGGACTCTCTTTATTTTCTGGAACAGGAGCACCAGAGCTAGCTTTAAATATATAAAAATCTAACTGAAAGGCATAAAGATTATTTTTTTGGCAGGAAGAACAGGAATTGCAAAAATACTTTTCTGCAGCCACACAGGTAGATGGTTATCCCTTGTTCCTGTTGCTGAGTACTTTAAGGTAATTCCTCCTGGAATCAACAGCTTGATTGGAGGAGGAAAATCTTGGGTTTCGATCATTATAAATAGCTTATACACATACTAAATTTACACCTGCATCACATCATTCTATTGAGACATACCAAGTCGATCCACCATTCAGTTCAATATCATACAATTATGTTTACTCACTGCCCTTAGAGGCTTCATTACATTTCAAATATGTCTTAATAGAAATTTTTGTCCTGTCTTAAACATGCTATTTCTGTGAAGCACACAGAAACTTCTACAAAGAACTATGTTAACTTCTTGCAATGATTACATTACAGTGAATTATGACAGTTCTGTGGTACTACTATTTTCCTTGACTATCAGAGCTGAATTGGCAAAATACACATTCTTTCAAATTGTATCACATGTTAATTTTAAAGGACTAATCCAGAACTACAGTTATTTAAAAAATGTAGGTACAAAAGCATCACTGAAAATGTAAAACTGAAATTGCAATTTTTATAAAATGGCAGCAAAAGCCTTAAGTCCTCAAATTTTGGTTGCAGCTTTGTCAAGTCTTTCAGCAAATACTGATCTCTTTAGATTTTGCAGGTTTTAAAAAAATCGTTAGCGTTTAGAACACTTAAACTGTCTTCTATTGAATACATTCATCATTGAAAAAATTGAGAAAATTGTTTAACAAATCTTACTTGAAAAGAAGCAAAAGAAATAGTAGGATGTTACCACACATAGTCACTCATTTTGAATATAAGACATTTTTCTACAATACAAGAAGGCTGAGGGTATTGCGATAGTCAGAAGGTATGGACTGTCCATTAAAGCTCATTTTCAAGGACAGAATAAATTAAAAATTGTATTGGAGCTTCTTGATCTAACGATATTAGCCTTGCTTTGGGTGTGGGGTCTGTGTAATTGATGATCTTCACAAGTGCCTTTTAGCCATGCCAAACCAGATATAATTTTCTGAAAGACTGTGAAGAAGTAGATATAAGAAATGAAGGAGGAAAGAAGGAAAAGGAGACTAAGAAAGAAGGACTTGGTTTGTTTAGCAGGTAGTAAGCATATTCAAGGGGAAAGAATAAAAAGACATACTAGCTTGATGACATCAATGATCTCCAAGATGTGTATAGCAGTTCTGCTTCTGTTACTGGAGTCTCAGCTTCAACCTTGCTCTCTACCCTAAATTATTTCCCTCTTGAGTTCTTAGTGTCTTCAGGGAATTCTTCTTTCATTGAGGTTATTACTGCTGTTTGCAGATTCTTCTCTCAACAGTTTCAGGATGACATGAACTATTTAAAGGCTTGGATATTACTCGAATGAGTTCTTGACACGGCACTCAAGTCCCTGTGAGATTACTTAAGGTAAGGTTAATGATTCAGTGCTAAAATTGGCAACACAGATTCTATTCTTCAGACTGTCTGAGGATGTGATTCTATTTGTTGTTAAGTATCTCTACTATGTGACTTTCCCCAGTTGGTATTCTTCTCATCTTGACCCATGTGCTGAGTACAGCTGCATATTTCTGATATGGCCAGATTTACTTCCTTTGGTAAAGTTGATTACCCAATGGTGGCATGCCTCTTTTTGCTTTGCTCTGTCACAATCATACACGCATCATTTTTGAACCACAGATAAGAAAGGCTGCTGATTGATTCATAGGAAAGATCATGGCATACTCAAGATCCATAAATACTGCTGTAGATCTTAGCTGAGGTATAGCTAGGTGCATACTCCCATTCAATAAATGATGGTTAATCTACTTCCTTGTTTGTAGCTAGTCAGTCTTTGTCATACTATCATAGCACTAATATTTAACAGAATGGAAATTGATTTTACACTGCTGAATGCTCCAGTGGACTGTTTCCAAAAGTAATGAATGGAACAGAATGTGTGGAAACATTTATTCATGTTTCATTTTCAAAAGGTTTTGTATAGCATGGACTGAAACCATAGATTCAAAACAAATATGGATGCAGAAGTTTAAAACCATGGGGTAGTGTTTTCTGGGATTTGTCTGATGATCATTTTGGTTTTGTTTATTTCAGACAGATAAAAAATAAAGAAACACTCTAAGGGCAAAAGTGAAATACACACCTTGAAGAAAACACAATGCATACCTGCTACCAAAGCTGAATAGTTCACAGATTGAAAGTTTATAAAGACATTTTTCCCTTGAAAATATCCTTAAAATAATTTCAGCTGATTTTGAAACAAAATTTGAAATGCCACCAACAGTTTCACAAAGGAGAAAGAGAGGAAGGAAGAGAGGGACCGGTTTAGAAACCATTGAAAATGCATCAGTAGAAGTACCTTTAAAAAAAAAAAAAACAAAGCAAAACAACCCCCGTGCAAAACCTGAAAAAAAACTAAGCTGAAAGAATAGGAGAAAGAAAGGGCCTTCTCTTCTTATTACTTAACAAATTCATCTTCTTGGCAAAAGATTTACACAATCTGTATTTTTAATATAAACAACCGAGAAGAACCTTCCTAGATTACTATAAAGATACATTAGTATATACAGTATGTATCATTATATATACTAATTTATTAGTATATATATTATTAGTAGTAATATAGCATATATTACTATACTATTACTATTCCTCCTGCCCACCCCACCAAATAACCAAATGAATGTTGAAGTAGAATACTTATCACCCGTAGAAACATCTTTATAGTGAAAAACTACTACACATTAAATCATTACTGGTGAAGCTTACAAACAGTTATTTGGTTACCTAGTTATTTAGCATTCTGATTTGCTTGAAATCTTGCAATCTGAGAAAAGGTTCTGACTATTTATTAAGTAATTAATGGCCACTGGAATAAATGGCTGGTCCCAGTAATTAATGGCCACTGGAATCTGATTCATATGTACTAAATCACAGGAGAAGTCTACATGTTACATACAACTTTTATTCTGCAAATAATGGAAATGGATCTGTAAAATGGAAACATCTTAGGTTTACCCTGTAATAATGCAATAATAAACATGGCATATAAACTTCATATTCAAGCCTGAGTTGCTTTATATATATTTTAAATAATTCTCAGATGATCTCTTGAATATGTATCTCTTTTCTTGTTTAAAGTCATTACCTGTAGTATTCTCAGAAAGACAAGAGCCTGAGTCACAGAAAAGAAGTCCTTTACATGATTCATTGCTTTGATTCATTCTTTTTAGCCAGTGGGCTGCACTTACTGAGGTACATTTGTATCAGTCTAAAATGCTTTTTTTCCTTTTTAAAAAATACATTTTTATAAATTATTTAGAAAACATTGCCAGTATACCATAACTTGTACCTATTTTCCTCCTATTCAGCTTTATGACCAAGTATATTTTAAGAATTACATGGAATCACAGTTTGAGGTCAAATCCATCCTCGTATTTATAAGATTTTCAGATCTTCAGTGAAATTCTTGTTCTACATGAAGTTGACCTATCGAGTCAAGTTGTCAGTATGATTCTTCAAAGGAAGAAAAAAGAAAAAGTAGCTCAAAGCAAGTGATTTCTATGACATGAGTTTTCATTAACTCAGCTTTTTCCACCAAAGATACTAGATGGTATTCTTGTGCAGACCACTGCACCTACTGAAACTTTCCTTAATTGCTGAATTTCAGGGTAATTTAAAGGTAAAGCAATATGGGTTGAATGGAATTGTCACCTAGGCAGTCCCTTTAAAATTATGTCATGACGTAACGCTCAGGCAAGAACTGTATTTGTCAGTATTTTTAAGTTAGAAGAAACTGCATTATTTCTTACTTACACACCTAACAGTATTGATTTTATTATTTTTAGATTCTAAATATTTGCGTATTTCAGAATAGCAATGTGAACCTTATCAACCAAATCTTGCATTCCTCTTTCAAAGCTTTCCCTGAGAGACTAGGTGGTATGTAATTTCACTGGCACTTCAGCTACATCTTAAATGATTTGATTTAGGAGTTAGAAAAGGCCATATTATGTTTGCCTAATCCAATGATCTAAATTCCCTGCGTAGTCAGATGAAAAGCTGAGCACAAATGTATATTTAATATTCAAATACTATTCAGATATCTCCAGAGATAAGCCCAGCCCACTAAAGTGAGGGGTCAGCTTACTCAAGCATGACTGCAGATAGTCAATACAGCCTCTGGAAACCAATCTGCCTGACAGTAGCCTGACCTATGGTGCTGGATGCCTTGGGGTTTGTCCCACAACTGTAGAATAAACAGCCATCTGCCTTTTTTTTTTTTTTTTTTTTAAGTACCTAAACAAAAATCCATGGATAACCTTTCATTAGAGTTTGCTCTCTCCTTCTTTCTTGTTGAAATTAAAGCAATGGGCAACTGAGAAAAATCATGGGTCCAGGTACAGTATGCTGCATCTTAATGGCCTGCATCTTAATCCTTAATCTACTTGGAAAAATAATCACTGCGGGAGCACATATGTTCAGCTCTTCTGTTCTCTAAAAGGCTATATATTTGACAATATTATATACAAAATGAAAAGCAGACCTGGGAGAAGCATCTTCTCAGAGAAGAGATGTATGAAACAATTCTATGTATACATGCAATTCATAGCCCTTAATACTGTGTATGTAGGCTGGTATCTTGGATTTTGAAGTTGTCAGCAGAATTAGGTAGATTTCATGCCAGCTAATGTCAATACAAGATGAAGTGCAGGACTCTAATTCAATATCATATTGATTATGATTAATCATATATATGTGATTATATGACTAATATTTAATATTAATATAACAGATTTTTAAAAATACCAAAATGAAGGTTCTGTCTTCTCTGTTACAGACAACAAAAATAACCCCTACATGCACCCCAAAGAGAAGCTGATGGAATGATGGAGATAAGGATAACATAAAGGATTAGAGAGTAATACCATAACAGGCATTTGACATGAGACAAATGGGTTTAGATTTCAGGTCATGGAGATGGAGATTAGTAGGGGGAGTAATTGTTGACCTTCATTGTAAGCAATGCCTCTTTTTTGAAGGAGAAAACTCCATACATGCATCACTACTTGTAATTATAAAATGGGATATTAATGCTGTTATTTCCTGTACATTACAGTCAGCATGCACCAATGAAAGATTGAGTGAGACTACACATTGAGTATCTAATGTTTTAGCCATACAGCAGTGAATAGCTGAGTTCACGATCAGTCTCACAAGTGGGATAAAACTTAGAAAAACTATTTTAGTAAGTGTAACAGAAACAGAATTTAGCCTATCATTGCAAGAAGGCTTAATTTTCATTATGCATAATAGGTAAAATCTAAACTAATTTTAGAGAAAAATCTAAATCTAAAGGTGTAAGAAAATAATACTACTAAAGACAACTATGTAAACAGACCCAGTCCAGCCTGACCTTGAATGTTACCAGGGATCCTGTTGGGTTAAAATGTACAATTACAAATAGAGATACATCATAGTTAAATTTTATGTACTATATATTTGTTCTGTCATTATTGTTGTTTATTTTCCCCATTCAAATGCTGGAGAATCCAAACTGTCAAATTGTCGCTTCTAAATACTACCAAGTTGTTTGGGTTTTTTTGACAGCCACAATCAGCAGTGTGATACTTATTTTTCAGGGACCACTGACACCTTTATCACATCTATTGACTTCCTGAAGTCCTATGTGCTTGTCAGGGTGCACTGTCACTGCTGTCACAGTGTTATACAGTAACACAAAAAAGCTAAATCAAATAAACCCAACTCTGTCTGTTCAGGAGTGTGTCTCAACCAGCCAAAAGTAATGTTAGCTGTTAAATTTTATTGCTAAAGCACAGTAAAACATTTTTGTTTTTTTCTCCTTACTTCAAAGGACTGTATTTGACTATTACTGGCACTGTATTAAAAAAACCCAAAGACTGGTGCATGCACAGCCAGAGGATTCAACAACGTTTCAAATCCAGCATGCCTTTTCTGTGATCATAGGTCACAAAGAGGTGGAGAGCTGAGCTGGCATTGACCTGGTTCTGGACCAATGTACAGACTTTGGCACGGAATTCAATTTAGTTTCTTTGGTCTATTCTGATGTGGCAAAACACTTTTTTTTCAGTCTTAAAATTTGTTCTGGTTTAAGGTTAGGGTGTCATACTTGATTCATAATGGATGAAAGATACCTGAATTGGCTTATTTTGAAAATGCCTGAAGTGATGAAAAAAAGGCTGTCATAACAGGGTGACTTTGCTTATCTTAATTTTAAAGAAAATAAAAACATCAATAACTAATTTTCTCTTTCCTAGTTTAAACTACTAGGTTCTGATGCCTTCTTCAAAAATTTTCTTTATGTCCATCCATTATATCTCAAATAAATTAAGCCTGTATGTAGTGAAAAGAATTATTAAGTATCTAGACGAAGTTTGTTAGAAAGTCAGATAGATACAGCTGACAGCCTGGACAAGAAGCCCAAATGGGATGTGTCTTCTATCATCCATTACAGGGTCAGCCTGAAAGTAAAATGAAAGAAAAATCCTTCCATGCATCATTTGTTTAACTGGAATTACTAAATAAACATGAGTGAAATTAGACAATTAACAACAGATCTTAACTGTGAAAGATGTCTTCACTGTTTATGTATACTAAAACAAACAAACAAAAAATGTACAGTGCAGATGTTAATCATGAGGCAGGAGACAAAAATCAGTAAAAATAAGCCCTTATTTTTCTATGCTGTAAACTTTGCTTAAAGTAAAGCATATTTTTATAATTTTTTTTTTTTAATTGGAGACATACGACCATTTCACTGTGCACAGCTGTACATTTTAGTCTAAATTTCAACTTTGCTTCAAAGAGATCTTCTGGTATGTCACAGAATGACAAATAAGCCTTAATTCTCACTATTTTCAGCTTGTTCAGAAGCGTAATATACCATGCATTTAGGAAAAGGCTGCTATCATGGGTTATACTGACAGAAGCATTGCTTTTTCACTCCTGTTACAGCAGCCATATATTAGTTAAAAGGCTTACACTGATGTAAAAGGGGTTCCTAAATTTCACGACTTGGGCAAGCCATTGCTAAATGCAGCTCTCTGAATCCCACACTGCAAACGGCCATGAGTAGACTTGGAGGTCGTAACACAATGAAAGAAAAAGTACCCCAATGGTAAAGTTGCAGGCATGTCATACTGCAAGTAATCTCGCAGGTAGGGAGCCCTCAGTAGTTTTATCTTTAAAACCCTTTTAAGTTTACTAAATTAGTTTTCTATCACTACAATTTTACCAGCAGCCCACCTGTGGCAGGGCACAAAAGTACAGTAAGGCATCTAACTCATCCTTTCTGATTCCTGTCTTCCTGAACTGTTATTTTGTGAGTTTCTAATTTTAATTAGACCTCTATATTCCTGAAAATTGAGCAACATTAATTACTCAATGTTAGGGCAGGAAAACCAGGGAGAGTAGTATCAGACATAAATACAGATAGAGCTGTATATTAACTAGAACAATGAAGAAAGCTTTTTATTTTTAAATGAAGTTTTTAACTGAGGCTAATAGGTCTAAACATACTATAGATATTGCACAAACCCACGCTGCTGCAACATTGCTTCAGTGGACCCTCCCAGCTACTTTATGTTATTTGAAATACCCCATGCTACTCTATTTTTGTATATAAAGGCCACAGAACCATGGGCCAGTCAGGGAGCAAGACTAACACAATACATTCAAAACGTGCAGCAGCTATGGCTGTTGGGGTTTTAGTATTTTGGTATTATGAGGTTCCAGAACAATCTATTCAGAGATAACAATGGCTCAGGGAAAAGCTTCAAATCACATTAATACAAAGGTAGCAGTAAGAACTGTCGCAATTTAATAATGAATAGTGAAGTACAAATAGCTGGGAATAAGACAGAGGAAGGAAAGAAATCCAGGCTAGTGGAAAGATGAAGATTACACTTTAAAGCACTGCAATGAATTTATCTTTACTGACTTCAACCTCAGATCACATCATTTTGAACGTTGTTTATTATGTCTCTGTTACTAGGGAGCTTACCCAATTTGAACCTCTGACATTCTCATTTCTGAAAACTGATGGAGAATTTTTGCATTCATTAACCTTAATATGCTTTTAATAGTCTCACAACTAAATACAAACAAACAAAAAGGCAGCTATATCCTGAACAGTAAGAGGTTCAGCTGCATAAAAACCAAACTCGCTGAAACAAGAACAAAAGGTGACAGTAGAAAATAGTTGATGAAATAGCTAGTGAAAGCTACTTGAGTAGTAAGCACTGAGAATGGAACAAAATAATCAATTATCAATGGCCAAGGGGATTTTTCCTTTTTTTTTTTTTCCCTTTTTTTTTAAATGTGCAAGGTTATATACTTTCATATCTGAAGTACTGATTTCAATTTAAGGGGGAAAAAAAAGAAGAAAGAAGTCCCATGAGAAACCCAATGTATAGTACCTATTTTTGAAGTAAAGGATGGCTGCTTTGTACAGGATAGTCTTCAAAAGGTAAGGATGCAGAACAGAAAATAAGCTATCTTTCAAACTGATATGCAAAAATTAGGTTATTTCTTGCTTCATGTGATATCCCAAGACATGAAGCTCTGAGCAATATTTTTGCCAGATATTTGCAGTTAGGAAGCTACAGCTGATATTTAGACCTTAAAGTAAAAGAATTCTATTTATTTAAATATAGCAGGTATACTGCGATTAATTTCCAAATTTTTTAAAAATGATTAAAATTAAAATTGACATTGTGAACACACATAAACAGTAAAAAACTTTTTGAGCCTCTGAATAAGCCATTAAATGGCTCAGTAAGTCTTTGTTAGGTGCCTCCACACTGTGAGGTTAGTCTTTACATTGCTGCAGTGGGGGTTTAATGCTGCTGTCACTCATAGTACATGGATTCTTGTTTGTTTGCACATTCTAACCTGGCACAAATATTTTCTGTGAGGAAGCCTGTGTGCTAATGGTCCATGCCACAGTCCAGACTGACAAAACAGATGCAAGCTTGGATGTATAAGACAGTCCAAGCACCCTTCCTAGCATCAATAACTAATGTATTTTAGTAATATTGAAACTAGCTTTGAAATCTCATTTTATTGCAGTATCTCTCTGCCAGATGAGTAAGATGAATGAAGATGAAGAGGAGGAAAAGAGAAGAGGAAAGTCTGACTTACAATTAATAGGCCCCTCTTATGGTTAGTTTCTGAGGGTATCAGGCTTATCGTAACAGATGTAAATACTACCTTAAAAAGTGATAACCATTTACTCTTGATTTTTCATTCAGCAAATGTTTCTAACTTCATGAGCTGTTTAGACATAAATGCTAGAAATGCACAGATGAGCCAACTGTGAGTTAAATAAATAGCATAGATAGATTAAATATCATATCTGACAGACCAAAATAAATGCAAGACACTATTGTAATAATAATTTCTCACTATAAGACCAATTATCACACCCAGAACTCTTTTAAGAACTTGGTTCTCATCTCATTTTCCTACTACGTGCTAGACTGAAATTATGAAAAGTATATTATAAAATGCACATTTTGTATGCTTTGAGCCTTTAATATTTCATTATCAGTTTTGCTGTTTAGGAAAGTGTGCTTTCCCTTTTTTATATGCTGTCTGCCTAGCTGTATAAGTTTGGGCCAAAAAACACCTCAAAGAAATAACCCCCGAAGAGTCAATTTTGCACATGTTCTCTTTCAGGCAGAACCGTGTTATAGGGCCTCCATTGCTATGATAAAACAATTCTAATATTCCCATTTCAATTTTTTTCTTACAAATAATGTAAATACCTTTATAGTTTTACAGTGGACTCACTATTATTTTTAAATTATAAAAGAATAGTTTGGAGAGAAAAATAGTAAAAGCAACTTAAAGTTTAATTGTTCACTACAAACACATCTATTTAGTTCTGTGTTCTAAACAAATTGTTTTTATTCACATATAAAATGAAAGGTGATAGCCCTCAAAGTTTGAGATTCTGAAATTTTGAAGGTTAAAGAAGCAGCAGTTTCAAAAAAATATGAATCAAAAGACAACAAGCAGAGGTTTTCTACCATCCTTTTCTAATCAATGCAAGTTACTCATATACTGCAAATAAAGGAGTTATTTGTCCCTCTGGGACAGCCCTAGAATTTTAACCACATCTTAAAATCTGAAATTTTAATCTTCACACCATAATACAGGAAAATAATAATGAAAGTGAACTTCTAAGGGCCTTCTCTATTATGTATTTCGCCACTAAAGGATTATTCAATTAAGCTCTCCAGTATGTGGAGCATCTTGAGACACTCAGGTCTAATGAAAAGTTCCCACATTATCTGAAACTGTAAAATCACTCAGACACTGAAACTGTGAAAGGGGTTTGACCTTCCAAAGCTAACTGCCAAGCTAAATGGTAGGGGAGACCTAACAGTCTCAGAAGAGTTTATCAAAAAAAACAGCACACTGCAAAGAGCATACTCTTCCACTGGCCAGTAAAAAATGCCATCTGCAGGTGTTTCTAGTCTCCTGTTTGTGCTCCTCCTTGCTTGGGTGCATTGACTTTCCCCCAAGTGATCCTAAGGTTTTAGGCATATGAGAGCCTTTTCTTTTACTTTCCTTTTCTGTTAAAACTGTAGCAACATGGTGAAAGGAATAAGAGATTTGTGGAAGTAAAAAGTGAGACAAAGGAACAAAGTCTATAGCCTTGTGTAGCATCATGAAATCTGTCATATATGTGTCATTGGTCCAAAAGAAAGCAAAAGAGACTCCATAAAATTACTACAATGAAGAAAACAAATGACATCTAAGCATACATTCCCATGTAACTGGCACATGCCTGCTCTTGGCTTTGTTTAGAATGTTTTCAATTATCAGTGTGTAAATGGAAAAAAAAAAAGTGAGATTTCCTAACAAATACCCTCCAGTCATCAAAAGCATCAGAAGACAAAATGGCCTGCAGATATTTTCAAACATGTCCTGAACCACCAGGCACAAAGTCCTATGCTTTCTGTTGACCTCCTCCTCCTTTTGCAGCCCCTCCGGAAAGCAGCTGTTTTCCCCAGGGCAGGGAAAAACCCACAGCACATCAAGCTCCATGCTGCCATGACCAGGTTTCCTCTGGGATGCGTCTCCAGCTCCACTCCAAGCTCCCCTTGGCCTTGGGGCCCTTCAATCACTGTGATTTTTATCCTTTTGTTCCAGGCTGGCCATAGCAAATTCTCCTTTCCCTCTGAATTTACTTGCAATATGACACCAGCTGCAGGTGAATTTTAAGAGATGTCCCATCCTGTTGGGAGGCTGAGGAGCTACAGCCCCTTCTGCTCACCCCAGGAACCCCAGTGAAACTTGGGTGGGAGGAGAATGCCTGGCTGTGCCTGATGGTAAAATTCAGCCAGGCAGCAGAGCACAACTGCAGACCTGCTGGGGAATTCTAATGCCAATCAGAAAGACAAGTAATGAGTTTTAAGCACTTCCCATGTTAGGCAGCTGTTGAGCAGGGGGCGTTTGGATTGCTTAGATACAGCCTTAAGCTGGCTTCTAATGGGAAAGCTAATTCTCTATGATGTCTCAATGTGCCATTTATGCTGTGCCACCAGGGAACTCAGACGTGATGCATTTGCCTACCTGATATGAATTCTCCTTTGATAGTTACCAGATTGCCTATGTGTTAAAAAAGTATAAATGTAGAACATGTGGTTTATATACCACCTGCGTATTCACAGTTCTGCCATGAACTGGGAAATGATAAAACTTTTACAAACATTGATTTTATGACAGACTGCTTCTAAGGAAAATCACATGTTTGTTTAGGTAGTTGCTTTCTGCTAAATAGAAATCACATTGCTGAAAATTCTCTTCAGTGTTGTCCATTTAATCACTGCTTGTAATTTTTGTGGGGTTGTTATTTTTTCTCCTTTCATGCCAAATAATAGTGCTCTGAGCATCAAAAGATAACACCAGCAGACATCCAGCAATGGGGTATATACAAAACAAGAAATATGAAATATGCTTTCTTTTTTCATTGTCTAATGTGTCTGCCCTATATGTGGTACTAGTTGAATAATCAGATATATAACAAAAATTAGGTTATGATTACCTATTGGAATCTATTGCAGTGTTTGGTATTGTAATCTGACAAGATTTTGATTTGCAAACTTCTTTTATGAAGATTATGTGTGCAATAAGATGGCAAAATTGTCTATGTGTCTTTATGCAATGCTGATCAGTAGCACTAAAATTACTATCAACAACTAATGTACAATATAATTTATCTGTTTGTACCTTTTAGTATAGATGTATGTTATATAAGAAAGAGCAGAAAAAAAGCTGGCTACAGATTTTGCAAAATGATAGATTTCCTTCCTCAAGTCCAATTGCAAAAATATCTTCTGTTGCTTCCTCTCCTGAAGACAGGAGTTGTTTACAGAATGCAGACAAAAGAAACTGCCAAATTTATGGTGTGCAAGATGTAGGAAAAAGTGATGCTTGAGCTAGACGTGGTTAGTATACTCTGTCTTGAGAGAATGCAGTGGGAACAATCTAGAGAAAGAGACTTTTTCCTTGACTTTTCCTACAATCTTACCCTCAACCATTAAAAGCAGAGTGACTGTAGCAATGAGAGAGGAACTTTTCACCATCCTACTTCATTTCCCTCTTCTATATGGAAAGGGAACATACAACTAAAAATCTACATAGGAAAAAAAGTGATGTGTTGTAAATTGTTAACAAAATATCCAGAGGTCAATAAATTCTTGTTCTATAGCCTCTGGGAGCAATTTTAATCTAACAAGTATTGCAGTTTTATTGGTATGCAATATTACAATACAGTGTGACCAATGGAAATGGTATTCAGTACTAAATAGCCAGGAAAGCAGGAGATCCAAACTATCTGCATCTCATTTCAGATTTAATTATTTCAATAACATCTCATTTGCTTCAAGGTATTATAATTATCTTTTCATTTAAATTGAGTGGTATTTTAATATGAATGCAGCTAATGAGGCAATAGGTTGAAAATGTCCATATCACTGGGTTTTAAAGCAGAACAAACTATTTGAAAAACTGATCATTGCTGAAAGTTAAATGACTTTTCATTCTACTAAATGCAGAGTATACTCTAGTGATTTATAACAATTTTTACTAACTGCGGTGGTTTTAAGTTAAAAATTGGTAGTAAATGCAGGCATTAATTAGAAGTTATTCTGCTGCATTTAGCCATTTCAACTGTATCAGGCCATGATTTAAAATGTAAATATTCATTTAATTTGAAGACTAAGTAAGAAGAAAACTCTGTCACAGCAAGCTTTCAGTTCTCTTGCTCATTAATAAAAGTATTCTGGTCTATTTATAATTTATCTAGATGGCAAAAAGCATTCCTTCAATAACACTGTGCACAAACATTAAGATTTTATTTCCTAACTAATAGCTTCAACATGTATTATTTAAAAAACAATACTCTTTAAATGTTTTATAATTGGTTTTGAATTATAAAGTATTCTCTGGAAACTTTAAAAGAAATTATTATTATTCTGTTTTGCAATTTAAAAATCCCCAAAGCCCGTGGAGATGTTTGTGCATTACAGCCCTGAAACACTCATATCATAACCCAGGAGGAGATATCCCCTAAGGAACAAAATTATTTTTTTTATGTCATTGACAATATTTTGTCATTATAAAGTAACTTATTATAAGCACCTCAGCCTACACTAGTTATTTCCCTGAGGATTACTTTGAGACATTAGCAACAATTGCTAAGACATTTCTGCTGCCTGTAAAAGCCTGAAACACTTGGTATTTTTCAAGTTAACAATTTCTATTTGGCCATTTAGTGACTGTCAAAATTTTAAATTTTGAAAGTTGTTTGTTGGGGTTTTTTTAAACAAGATATCACATTAACAAGATATTTAATAAGATATCACATTTTTAATAAGATATCACATAACATATCACAAGAGAGACAGAATTTAAGATGACTCAGGACTAGAGCAAAAAGGGCTTTGTTCCCTGATCATCAGGGAACAGTCACAGGCAGATGGTTCAAATAATTTACTTTTTTACAAAATATGGTGAGGTTACCATTAAAGGATTACACTATTTTTCTCCTACCCCACTTACATTTTGAATTTTCGCTTTGCTCCAAATACTGTCAAATACTTTCCTTCCTAAAACTGGAGGTTTTTTTCCTCTGTCTTCGTCACTGTTGTCCTTTTCCTATTTTTCATTTTCTGTGTCTACAGGCCACATAATCCTTTTCAGAATAAAGTTTTTTTTTACTTCAGTTTACTTTAAAGTGAACTTCAGCTGCATTTTTTCTGACCAAGTAAACCATCACTATCTGGTAAAATTTATTCTCATGCAAACTTGCAGATTTTTCATCAAAATTAATCTGAAGAGAGGAGCAATATGGAGATGGTTCACACAGATTATTTTGTACACATTCAATATGATACCATAATATAGTTCCCAATTATTTTATTCAAACTTGCATCTTTCTCTGATGCTAACACAACTAAATATTGGTAGACTGCTTGCAATCACTTCTGTGTTTCTACTGATTATTGGCTAGATCTGGTTTGCAGTTTCCTATAGCATTTAGCTATCACAGATCCCTTTCAAATCTCTAATATATATACCCTTCTTTGGATTTCCTTGCTCCAACCTGACTACCAAACATTTGCTTTATTCTTTTTTTTTTTTAAAACAAAATATCAAAAACTCTTGCATACACTCATGCTAACCCTCTTGAAGCTTACCATCAACTGCAACACCTGGTGGGACACATGCTTTTGCAGTACCTCCTGATTAAGATAACCCAGAGTTACAGCTCTGTGTTTGGACAACACAACACTGGTTTTGCATATTCTGATCTACATGACTTGTGCCTGCTGTGCTAATCAGTCATGTCGCTCAATTCAAGTTCTTACTGATGTTTTGTGGTTTTTTTTTTTTGTTTGTTTGGGTTTTTTTTGTTTTGTTTTTTTTTTTGTTTGTTTGGGCCAGGAATGGGGCATCCACAATTTAACCCCAATGATACATAGTAACTTTTTTAGTGACTAACCATTGTCCAGAAGTCCTCAAGCTGTGGAGCAACTGTTATAAAGACATAGGGTATCAACTTATCCAGATCTCCCAATACTGAGATAGAACACATACCACAACATTGCTTTGGAGGCCTTGATAATAGTTGTCATTAATGAACATTTGTAATTTGAGGGTTCAATTTTAACAGCAGGATAAGCATTGCTAAATGGTCACTACCACTTCAGCCCAAATGATTAAGCCAAAAGCTCTTTCTATACCTGGGTACAGCTGTAAGGCTATTGAATTCCACTAAGCAGTACACTTCCAAAAACATCTGGCTATTCCCTTCTCTTCCCTGCCTCAGTATTACTTCTTTCCATGTCTTAAGCTGTCCAGGAATTCAGAGTAGGAATATCATGGGATCAGTCATGTCTCTTGCAGTTTCAAATGCTCCATGCTGTACTACTGGGGTCTGTTATTCCTTATTCATGCAGAAACTGGTTTATATTCTTTTGCCCCCAAATGAGGCAAAAATTTAGACAGGTGTCATAATATTGCTATACTATTCTCCACTTCCACTTCTGGGGCAGGCATTATTTTTATCTGTCCTAATAGACTAGAATCAGTCTTCGCTTTCTTCATTCTGATAAATAGACTACCAAATCCTATTACCTTGGGAAGAAGGGTTCTCTAATTTTAGTTCTTTGTCCTTCCTTCTTTGTAAGCATTATTGTACTTTTCTGTTTTCTGCCTCACTGTCACAGTTTATGCCATGTCCAGGGAGGATATGTGCTTTCATCCCACTTAGCCTCTCCTGCATGGATATGGGTATCTCATAAACATACAGAATTTTCATTTTCCCCTTTGCTTGTGCAGAGACATCTGCAGGGACAAAATAGCATTGTAAAAGTCATTAGTGTACTGAACATTTCATCTAGCTCTATGTGCAAAAACCAAATGTCAGGTGCTAGATTTATGACTCCACAGAATATAAATATTCCTTCTTTGGAAAGGTCATGCAAGATTATCATCAATACATGAAGCAAACAGTGACAATAGTGTCTGTTTCAGTACCTTCAGTTATTTGTAGAACTACAATTGGCTGTGCAGTTGTTTTACAACCACCATAATGATTAGCCAATGTACAGTAACACAGTAACTGTTTCTACAGTAATAGTCTTTTGTAGACTTCAAATCACAACTTCATCATGAAAGAGCAATTTCCTTTGAAAATGGCTTCTTATTCCTGGTTGCATAGAGCTGATTTCTTGCACTTAACATATGAAGTTCATGAGTTGTATCCAATCTCTAGTTTACAAGATTCATTTCCCATTGGAGTTCTCTAGAATTTGCTGGTAATTAATGCTGGACTGTTACTAACTTAACAAAGATTATTTTTTTCCTTTTTTCTTTTTTTTTTTTTTTTTTTTTT